>SSNS01000066.1:1480687-1532977 GCA_006937985.1 Aphyosemion australe
GGATGGATGGATGGATGGATGGATGGATGGATGGATGGATGGATGGATGGACGGACGGACGGACGGATGATGGATGGATGGATGGATGGATGATGGATGGATGGATGGACGGATGGATGATGGATGGATGGATGGATGGATGATGGATGGATGGATGGATGGATGATGGATGGATGATGGATGGATGGATGATGGATGGATGGATGGATGGATGGATGATGGACGGACGGATGATGGATGGATGGATGGATGGACGGATGATGGATGGATGGATGGATGGATGGATGGATGGATGGATGGATGGATGGATGGATGGATGGATAACTATTTCTAATTTTTCCACTGGTATGTAACTTTTTTACACAAAAACTAAAACTATAATGATTTAAACTAAACTGAAACTAAACATTTTCAAAAATCAAAAGCTAAACTAAAACTAGCAAACAATTATTACAGCTAAATGAAACTAAATATTATAAAAAATCTAAAATCAAAACTACATAAAAATAAAAACTAATAAAAAATGCAAAACTATTAAAACCTTGGTCAGTAGTCACCCAGTTCTTCTCCAGGACAGGTGGGTCTAGTCTGTGAGTGGTTGAAATCAACCTGTTTGCTAGTCTGACGTCCACAGAGAGATGAACTAGGTTTCAGCTAATTATACTAAATGGGGTGTCCCTACCAGACTCAGCGTCTCCTCACAACGTCCCCCAACCCAATGATCCACCCAAGAAGGTGACAATAATAAATGTCCCCATGCAGCACTCTTCAAGCAACACTCAAGTTTATCATTATTGACAAACTGATGCAATGGTGGCAGAGGACTCAAGTGACCGCCTTGCAACCGGAAGGTTGCAGGTTCGCGTTCCGCTCAGTCTGTTGCTATCGTTGTGTCCTTGGGCAAGACACTTAAAGGAGTCATCACCTGAAATTTTCACTTTTCCACTTGAAAAAATGTCTATAATGGCTTCCTAATGATTTTTCACTGGCTGAGAAGCCGATATTTAACATTGGAGTGTTTGTTTAATCTTGCCTTCTTCAACCAGCTCACATGCACCCAGGGCCGGTGCTGGCCATTTGGGTGCCCTAAGCACAAATGCGCTGTAGTGCCCCCCCTTCAAAAAACAAACAAACTATACAACAGTATGTGTCAGTGCGTCTCTTGTTATTTCCAAAATTGCTTCTTTATTTAATTTTAAATTGAACTAAAATGATTGAAATTTAATAAAACATCAAACTAAATTTGCCTCAACAACAGCATCACACAATTAAAGAAATAAATAAAATAATAATACCACCACTATTATTAAAAAAAGATCTATGAAATGATTGGAGAGGGACTGAATATTAAAAGCAGTGTAAGGTATTCAAATATTAGGTTTGGCTTATTATTAAGAAAGTGTAACTAAGACTCGTCCTTTAAAGTACTGAATGAGACTTTTTGTCCATTACATTTTATTTATTAATTTCTACTCATTCATCTGACTTTACAGAGGGAACTGACCCTTGTTCAAAACAAGTTTTCTTTTCTTGAGGAAGATTTTGTTAGGAAGAACTTGTTAAAACCAGAAAATCATCTAACTCTCCAGAACTTCTTCACTTTTATACTTTAGATTAACAAACTTTAGCACTGCTGTTCTTTCTTTCTATCTATCTATCTATCTATCTATCTATCTATCTATCTATCTATCTATCTATCTATCTATCTATCTATCTATCTATCTATCTATCTATCTATCTATCTATCTATCTATCTATCTATCTATCATCTATCTATCTATCTATCTATCTATCTATCTATCTATCTATCTATCTATCTATCTATCTATCTATCTATCTATCTATCTATCTATCTATCATCTATCTATCTCAGTTAGGAGTTACAGTTACATGTCACAAATGTCACACAGGAACTTTTATTTATAATTCATGTAAAATAATTTAAATTCCATCTAGGGGTGGGCAATATCGTGTCATTCACAATATAACCAGAAAAAAAAGAGAAAAAAAATCTATCATGTTAAGCTAATGTCATGACATAATTGCATCCACTACACAGATAATTATGTTAATGTGGGTCGTCAGCATGAAGTTATTAAAAGTTATTAAATCAAACATGGCTGGAATCTAAGTTTTAATTCATATCAGCCATTAGGGAAAAATACGTTTGAAGAATTTTGGCCTCTCCAGGCTTCCATACCTGTAACCTGGTTATGCGGAGTTTAGCTCGTCCCTGCACATAAACAGCAAAAACACACTGGTGAAGCGGTAAATTAAAACGACCAAATCGGCTGGCGACGCGGCTGCATATTTCTAAATAGAAGCGTGTCATTTTGGCGGCGCGCAGGGCACGGCTCTGGGACAGAGAACCGAGCCTGCCCGTCCCATCAGCAGCGGGAGAAGCGCACCGCTCCCCCAGACTCACAGCCAGAGCGGGCGCGAGAGAGGCACATCAACTTAAGCTAGATTTATACTTCTCCGTCAGCTCCTCAGGCTAGAGATGCATTCGCGTTGACGGAGACATTTTATGTTTCTACTTCTCTGTTGGCTGGGGGACGTTGCAAAGCAACCCCCCGCCTGAACAGCAGAGGGCGTAGCACATTTCTATGGTATCCTGCCATCATTACAGTCATGTATCCGGTCTACGATAGTGTATTTACTACTGTGTTTACATTGTTTTAATGTATTTTAGAGAGTTTTTTTAACACGGACGAATTTGTCCCTCATTCTCCTCCACCTCTTCATGCGGTCGGCACCTCTAAATCCACGTTTCTCGTCATTTCCGTAAACGAATAAAACGCTTGCTGTGTATCTTTGTGCTCCTTCAGTCACTGGTGAATAAACTTTCATATTTTCGAACTTTTTCAGCGAGGCGTTCTTCAATCTGCTCCATGTCTGCCGCTAAATATCTTCAGCGCTCTTTATTTTTTGAGTCGGCAGTGGCGGTGCTGCTGGTGACTTTTTCAAGGAAGTGGCGTCCTGACCAATCACAGGCTTGCGCTCTCCGTGGCTCTCGACTGACAGTTATTTTTGGGGGCATGTCTCCGTCACCCTCCGCGAGCCAGTCCGAGAGCCCTTGCGACGACGCAAAATGGCGCTGCATGTCTCCGTACTGACGCAGACGGACAAGTATAAATTAGGCTTTAGAAAGATGGGATTCTGTGTGTGAAATAACACCAGTTAAATGGTCCTCTCGGTGTTGCTTGTGTGCATGATGTCCAGTAGCTGATGTTATAATTAATATAATTTTTTTCTTTATAAACCTGATTGCTTGGTGCCCCCCTGGCCACTCGGTGCCCTACGCAGTGTGCATGATGCGCGTTTAAGGCTGGTTTATACTCGGTCCGTCTGCGTGAAACGGATGCACGCACCGCCATTTTGCGTCGGCGCAAGGGCTCTCCAACTGGCTCGCGGAGGGTGACGGAGACATGCCCCAAATTTTAAACAACCGTCGAAAGTGACGGAGACCGCAAGCTTGTGATTGGTCAGGATGACGCTTCCTGTAACTTCGTCACCAGCACCGCCGTTGCTACGTTAATAAGTAAAAAAATATTTAGCGGCAGACCCAGAATAGATTGAAGAACGCATCGCAGAAAAGTCCGAAAATATGAACGTTTATTCACCCGTGACTGAAGGAGTACAAAATACGGCGCAAACGTGGATGGAAACGACGGGAAACGTGGGTTTAGAGGTGGCGACTGGACGAAGAGGTGGAGGAGAATGAAGGACAAATTAGTCCGTGTTAAAAAGTCTCTGAAATACATTAAAACAATGTAAACACATGAGTAAATACACTATCGTGAACCGGATACATGAGTGTCATGGTGGCAGGATATCACAGAATAGCGCTACGCCCTCTGTTGTCCTGGCGGGGAATTGCTTTGCAGCACTCCGCTGCCTGAACACAAGTTCAATGTGAAAACCTTTCAGACGCTCCGTGTGCGTCTCTCCGTTGCGGAGCTCACAGAGAGAATAAACCAGCCTTTAGGGAGCGCTGGCGCTGCATGCACCCCACAAGCACGCACACTCCAACACGAGATTAGCCTATATGTCGTCACAAAGGTCGGATATAAACAAATATGAACCAGCAGCGAACAAACCAGCATAACAAAGCTCATTTCATAACGTGAAACGCATAAATTATGTCTTACTGTTGACGACTCATGTTATAATCCGTGTTATGGGAGACAAAACTCCAATTGGTTTGTGTATTCCATCTTCACAACAGCATAAGAGCCGATGCCTGGCTGTTAGCTTGCTTTGTCCCAACTCAACAACAAGCGAGGACGCCATTACGCACGAGGCGAGGCTCGGGCTCGTACATACACGGTTGGATCCCGTAGGTCACTGCCAGGTCGGGTTCAGTTATAACTTTTGTTGTTTTGGAGCAAGATGCTGAAGCTGCTTCCTGCTTCCTTCCACCAATCAACGCGCTCCTCAGTCCGACACAGCCAAAATATCGCGTGTGATCTCGCGAGAAAATATGCCCTTTACAATAAAGGATTAAAAAATCACATTTTTAATTTATTTTTCCAATACAATTTATTTTAATGCTCTAAAAGACTATAATAGGATGTGGATATCCACGGTATTATAGGTGATGACTTCTTTAACCCACCTTACCTGCTGGTGGTGGTCGGAGGAACTGGTGGCGCCACTGCTCGGTAGCCTCACCTCTGTCAGTGCGCCCCAGGGCAGCTGTAGCTACGATGTAGCTCATCATCACCAGCGTGTGAATGGGTGGATGACTGATTGTGTTGTGAAGCGCCATGGGGGTTGTAGAACCCTGCGAAGGCGCTATACAAATACAGGACATTTACCATTTACTTGCTTGTGGCTTTCGGTGATGAGGTCCAATGTGATATTTTTTCATGGGGCCTAAAATCCTTGGCGGTGCCCCTGCACGTCGGCATCGGTATCTGCAATAGAAAAACCAATATTGGTTGATTTCAACCCAGAACTACCTTTTCAAGAGCAGACAATGAAACCATGTGAAAACCATAAAAGGCACAATTGGTAGCTCTATGAGAACTGAGAATCCACAGGGAGAAGTCTGCAACCTAATGTTCTGTACTTTATGTAAAAAATAGTCCTGGAACTGAACCAACAGAGGAATGTGCAGGAAATGAAGAGTCCTGAAGAAAGAGCACAGAGTTTATAGTTTTATTGAGGGCTTGCTGGTCTCCATGATGCAGAGTCAAGGCAGCTTTATTTATATAGCACATTTCATACACAGAGGCATTTCAATGTGCTTTCCATTAGCAAGAATAGCACGAACATTAAAATAAAGTGACAGCACAATTAAAATACACAAGTAAATTTAGATCTAATTAAATACACAAATTCATTTCATATTTAAGAATCAGAAAAAAGACAAAGTTAAAGTCTGAGCAGTCACAGTGCAGAAGGTGCAGCATAAAAAACATTAATTCAAAGGCTGATGAACACATGAAAGTTTTCAATTTTGATTTAAAAGTTACTAGAGATGGGGCACATCTGAGTTCATGAGGAAGCTGATTCCATCTGTATTAGGGATGTACATAATTAACTGGTTAACCAGTCAACTGCGTTTAAGGTCATAACCGGTTATACTAGATTTGCCCAGTTAGTTGCTGTTCACGTCCTTCAACTGCACTTATGTGTAATATTGTAGCAGTCAAAAGCGTTGAGTCGGTAATGACAGCAGTATTGAACAGCAGAACAGTTTTCACATACTCTCATGATTTAGATCAATAACAGACACTTCTCTCTGGTTCAGCCAGACAACACCTAAAAATGCTGCAGCAACCTGAACCGACACCAGCAACAGGTCAGTCTGCTCCTGCTTGGTGACAGCTATTTTGCGTCTGCCTCAGAGTAATTTGTTTAGTAAAATGAAGAAATGTCAGTGTAATTATTTAGTTCAATGTAAGGAAACTAAAGTGTTGTTTTAAAAAAGCGTGGCTTCCAGAATGCGCTTATAAGCAGCGCTGTGTATTTGATGTCAGACAGCCCTGTGTGCAACAGGTTCTGACGACCTTTCAGCTGTCATCCCACTCTCTACTTTTAGCTCATAAATGTATGGAGTGTGGTACTTTAGTTGTTTAGTTGACGGAAAAGCATTTGTATTATTTATAGAGCAGGGGCAAATGTTTGTGTGTGTGTGTGTGTGTGTGTGTGTGTGTGTGTGTGTGTGTGTGTGTGTGTGTGTGTGTGTGTGTGTGTGTGTGGGTGGTTAGGGTTAGGGTTGGTGGTTGGTTTACGGTTAACCGACTATTAACCGTTAGGGGGCACTAATAACCGGTTAAAGGAATTTGGGAAAACATGCATCCCTAACCTGTGTGCAGCATAGTAGCTAAAAGCAGCTTCACCCTGTTTGGTTCTGACCCGGTTCTACCAGCTGACTGCTTCCTAAGGATCTCAGAGCCCTGCTGGGTGGAGATACTGGAAGGAGATCTGACAGGTATTTTGGCTCCATGCCATTGAGTGATTTATAGACTAGTAGAAGCACTTTGAAATGGATTCTGTAGTTTACTGGTAACCAGTGTAGAGATTTAAGAACAGGAGTGATGTGCTCGGTTCTCAGTTATCTCAGAGAGATAATGTTGATCTCACAGCTTTCTGATAGTTCTTCAACGCATCTGTCAGCATCAGTTTAGAGATTAGAAGTTTGTCTTTTCTGCATTTCTTTTCTCCTGCCTGAGAGCACGAGTATCAGCATTTAACCAAGGGTCTGAGGTGATCTTCTGTCTGACTTTCAATAGTTTTTCAGATTCTAATGAGGCAGAACATTCAGACTGGAAGGAGTTCACCACATTTTCTATATCAGCAGCAGCAATCTGGCAGAGGAGGGATGGTATAAAATTTGCTAGGTGAGATGAGAATTTAGCACCAGTAGTGGGAGAAATAAAATGAGAGGCCTGGCCAAGTTGCTGTCTCTTATTAGCAGGAACTACAGCAGGAAAATTAAAAATAACTGGGAAATGGCCAGAAATGCAGGCAGAGTTAATAATCAGATATGAGACGTTATCACCCAAAGACAAAACCAGGTCTAAAATGTGAGATCACTCATGAGTTGGAGCATTAACTAACTGATGAAGCCTGTATGAGTCCAAAATGTCCATAAAGTCTTTGACCAGGGGCTTCTCCAGGCAACAGATTTGAATATTCCCACTGTCATACACTGGGAGATAGTCTGATAAAAAGTCACTTAGAAAGAACTGCAGTATTTTAACGGGCAATAACATAGAGCACAAAACATGGGAGGGGTAAAGT
Organism: Aphyosemion australe; assembly: GCA_006937985.1. NCBI lineage: Eukaryota > Metazoa > Chordata > Actinopteri > Cyprinodontiformes > Nothobranchiidae > Aphyosemion > Aphyosemion australe. The sequence goes on from SSNS01000066.1 coordinate 1,487,942, forward strand.
CCAGCTCAAAAACAGATACGTAAACTGGTGTTGAACACTGCATCAAGAGAAGTCAATAGAGAATTGTCCTCCCAACAATCACTTTGGAGAATGTGATATCCCTTCCCAACTAGACTGAGCTTGTTAGCAACCCTCCTAACTGGTCTCCCAGCCTGTGCTGGGTCTTCAGCCTGAAGTCACCCCTCTCTTCAGTAACTACCCTTAAACTCTTGGATCAGATTCAAGTATCTGAAGGCTGACATTATGACTTGCTCACAGTGGTCCAGGGTTGTCAGTTAGTCGTGCCTACTCCATGCATAAGACAATCCTGTGCATTGCAATGGTGGAATGATGAACCAAGCTATGAGACTAGAAGCGTCCCTATTTGTCGTCAAGAAACTCTTGAAGACACAGATATTCACCTCCTACATAAAGAGCCTGCACTTCCCCAAATTATCCAGGGTCTCTGATCTGGATGGATGAGCTGGTGACATCCCTAAAAATCAGTTGTTTTGATGTCTTGCAGCATCCTTCTTTTGGGTAGCTGTTTTTCAGATAGCCAGGCTCAACCTACACACAGGAAAAACAGCTGATGAAGACACCATTCTAATGAAGACTGCAGTCAGCAGTTGAGACAATCGAAGGCAATAAAATGTCAGCTTTTTCTACATTTTCTACAAAAGATGAATCTGACAATAATTATAAAAAAAAGAATCACAAACCTAATTGAACTAGGCAACTGTCCAAGTCTGACTAAATAAAATCATGATTCTGTGTTTGAAGCACTCCTGCAGTTGGGGGATTGCTCCCTCAGGCCAACTTCTTCCTCATCTTAGTGTTTGCATTAGCAGAGCTAATGAGGGCCTTGCAAGCAGGAACAATGATGATGATAGATGCGTGGATAACCTGTGTGTGTGTGTGTGTGTGTGTGTGTGTGTGTGTCTGTGTGTGTGTGTGTGTTTTGCCCATGAGAAGCAGCCTGAGGGGTGCTAAAACTCTGCAACAGAGCAAGGCAATGAGCCAGGATCACCATTGTGATCCCCTGGGAAATAACTTGTAAAAAGCTGCAATACAGGGGCGAAATGAGAGAAATAGCCCAGCTATGTGAGCCTGTCATTTCCCTTATGGCAGCTCCTCATACACACGTGAAACACACACACACGCGCACACAAACACACGCGCGCACACACACACACCCACACAGACACGGATATAAATCAGACATTTCAACAAAGACATTTTTTAATCATATATACAGTAATTACCACCGGCGGTTAGGGATGCTGTCAAGCTGAAGAAAGAGTCCTATCGGGTCGTTTTGGCCTGTGGGACTCCGGATGCAGCTGATAGCTACTGGCAGTCCAAGCGGAATGCGGCTGTGGTGGTCACGGAGGCAAAAACCCGGGCATGGGAGGAGTTCGGTAAGACCATGGAGCAAGACTTTCCTAAGGCTTCGATGAGATTCTGGTCCACCATCCGGCGCCTCAGGAGGGGACAGCAGTGCTCTACCAACACTGTTTAGTGGGGAAGGTGTGCTGCTGACCTCGACTCAGGACGTTGTGGATCGGTGTGCGGAGTACTTCGAAGACCTCCTCAGTCCCACTGGCATGTCTTCCAGTAAGGAAGCAGAGTCTGGGGACTTTGATTTGCAGAGAAAGATCATTCCAGAGTTTAGAGGCAACAAGTGAGAAAGCTTGATCCCCCTGAAGCCTCAGCCGAGGCTTGGGGACCAAAGTGGCAGCAGACTCCTCAGACCAAAGCGAGCACAGTGGGACAAATAGCTGGACCACATCAGACACTGGGGCCAGTCCATTCCAGGATAAGCCAAAAGCAGAATCTTAAAATGAATCCTGTAATAAACTGCCAGCCAATGCAGAGAGGCCAACACCGGACGGAAGAGATCAAATGTTCTCTTGCTAGTTAAGAACTGCCCTGCAGCATTTTGTACCAGTTGCAAATGCAATAATAGTCTGATCAACCCCAATTAAAATGGAGTTGCAATAATCCAGACGTGATTTTATAAAAAAAAAAAAAGGGCGCTATATCAAATGGCGGACTGGCTGTTTTGTGTTGTATGCATGCCATAGAGCTCTATGCCGCCCCCTACAGTCTGGGAAAATATTGGCTCACAGCGGGAACGAGCCACATGAAGTATAAACGCTGCAAAAGTCGTCTTGGCCTGATTAAACATGTACATGCGTCAAGCATAAACCAAGCTTAAGTCCTTAAGGCTTAACTACGGCGATACTGTGTTTGTAATGAAAAAACGATGTGGGGCACATCTTGCTCGTCATCAACAAGTCGTGAGGGAAGTTTCCTCTTTCTGAAAGATTTTCTGATTTCATCCATTATTTACAATAGTAAATCTAATATATACAAAAATAACCGTGAAAAACGCAGCGGAAAAATGAAATACGGTTGATAAAACTAGGACAAAAAACAGCGAAGCAATGTAAATATGACTAAAACTACACTAATAATATATACAAAGTACAATATTTACAGATAATTGTTATTATTTATACCAGTTGAAGATAAAAAAGTCGAAAACTCACATCCAAAACAACTCCTCTGCCCTCTGTTGTAACGGCTGAGTGTTTATTTCCCGGTTCTCAGGCAGGCCGTTGCATCACATTATCGTAATGTATCGTATACCGCTGGAAAGAGCAGAGTCTCAGCTTTCAGGATCTGTTGGAATTACGCAAACGGTCAAAGAGTTATGGTAGTTTAAAATATGGAAGCCATTTTGTGTCAGCGCCGACACAACCGCCGTAGAAGGGTTAAATAGGCCTTCAACTGAGCATTCACAGACTTCTAGAGGATCTTGTATAAAAAGGAAACTTTAATACTGGCCTAAAGTTTGCCAGGGATGACACATCTAGCCCTGAAACTCACTAGATACTTGCCCAGAAACCAGACTAATGTTGATTATATTCAAGATAGCAGGTCCAAAGTAGGAGACACTTTGAAAAAGGAAGGAGGCATAACATCATTACGCCTGGACACACAGGAGACAGACGCACTGCGCCACGGAAGCGCTGCGGTTTTAGGAAGTCAAATGGTCACACAGGAGGCGCCGCTGAACGCTTCTTGGAAAGTCACGCGATAGTCACAACATCACGCGGGACTTGAGAACAGGAAGTGGAAAGTGACTCTTTTGTTTATACGTGATCAGACTTGCCGCTGTGTTTAGTGAGAATCGAATTCATTAAAAATGGTAAGTACGCTATCTATTAGGATCGTACAATATCTTATGCTTCTCGACTTCAACAATGAAAAGCTCCTCGTCCATGTTTTGGCAGTCGGGTTTATGCCGGCGTTTGGGTTTGTGCCGTAAAGCCGTTCCACGTCATAACGTCTGTTGTAAAGTACTCAACATTGTTGTAAACAGCCACGTGATGACGCTTGAAATAGAACTGGCGCCTATCTTCAGCGCCTCTGCGCGGATCGGCACTTCTGGGACGTGGCGCTGCGCTCCCCGTGTAACCACTCTAATGGCTTCTAATGGTTTCTTTTTAAAAACTTGCGGATACCCAACATGGGCAATAAAACAAGGAAAATTACAGACAACAATGATAAACAAAGACGAACCAAAACAAAGAACCAGAAAACAAGAAAAAACAGAACCAAAACCAGTGATAACCCTACCATACATTAAAGGAATAACAGAAAAAATAAGATATGTAATGTCAAAACATAACATATACAGTCCAACAAAACCATACATGACCGTTAAAAAAGGACTAGTACATCCAAAGGACGCAATAGCACAGGAACGAAAATGTGGAGTCATAAATGAAATCCCATGCAAACTCTGTAATAAAACATACATAGGCTGTCCTATGTATGTCCTGTCTCTACAGGACGCCAACTCAACACACGAAAAATGGAACACAAAAAGGAATGTGAAAAAGAAACAAGTCGAAGACACACCAGAGCAGCCAAAGAAGAAGCAGAAACCGACTGATGAAAACACACCTTTGGGACACCGCAGCAGCAAGACTCCGCCTCTCTGAGTTTCCGTTTCAACTTATCTTTAAAATGCGGATTAAAAACTACACACCAGTTTTTATTTGTTTTATTTGTTAATAGCCCAAATAAAACCAGAGTTATACTAAAATAATTAAACTAAGAATGGGTTCAGTAGTGTTTTGTTGCTAAGGAGAGGAAGGCTGCGAGATCTGACAGCAGATGTCAGAAGGTGCGCTGATGCGCTGTCACTGAGCGGAGTAAAGAGACATTGATGGCAAAACTTTAGATATTGGAGCGATCTGTGACAGATAGATAGTTATTTCTCTGTAGTTTAGTGTTTTTATGTATAAAGGAGGATGAGAAGGATGGATGTCCAGCAGACAGATCAGCTGTTTAGCTGGAAGACGGGAAAAGGAGACGCAGCTGGAGTCCAAAGCGGGTTTTGAAAATATGTAGCGGATCAATTCTTCCTCTTTGAGGAAGATGAGCTGGGTCATGAGCTTGCACTAAAAAGAAGTGTTAACTGTGGTGCTTTTTTCTCTTTTTAGCTTTGTTTTGGTTATCTGTCTAGTGACGTATGCTTTTCGGGGTTGTGCTCATGATGTAGCGTGTCCTCTTGGAGCGAGACGTCGTGCAGTCTGGCTCTCTGAAATCTTGCTCCGTTCAGTGTGGCACCTTTCTGGAGTTCTCACAGTGTGACATGAGCAGTCACGTGAGACGGCCGAAAAACGCACAGTGTGGTCCCGGCATAAGACGGGGGCCCCAGCCTCCCCGACTCTCTCCAACCCATCCTTCCAGCCCCGTCAGGCCAGCTACCTGTCCTGCTAGTTAGTAGTCAGATCCAGTCCCTTATCAACTCTCCTCAAGTCAAATCAAGTCTCTTCAAGTTAAATCAAGTCGCTTCAAATAAAGTCAAGTCTCTTCAAATTCAGTCATGTCTCTTCGAATCAAGTCAAGTCTCTTCAAGTCAAATCAGGTTTAGTCTCTTCTAACCAAAGTCCAATCATGTCCCATCAACTCCAGTCCCCTTCAACGTAGTCCCTTCCAACCAATTTCCTTTCAGCCAAGTCCCTTCAAGTCAAGTTCTCTCCGGCCAAGTTCCCTTCAGTCACGTCCATTCCAGTCCTCTCAGTCAAGTCCTTTCCAGCCAAGCGCCTTTCAACTCCAGTTCCCCTTCAGTCAAATCCCTTGCAACTCAAGTCTCTACTAGTCAAGTCAAATCGTGTCTTTTCCAGTCAAGTCAGGTTCCTTTTGGTCAAGACCCTTTCCATCAAGTCAGTCCAGTCTCTTTCGGTCAGGTCATCTCCAGTCCAGTTTGCCAACAGTTCAACCCAGTCCAGTCCACTTCCACCAAATCCCGTCAACTCCAGTCCAGTTTCCTTCCAGCGCAACCAGGTCCAGTTCAGCCCCACAAAACCCCTTCCTGTCCAGTCAGATCCAGTCTGTTTCAGTCAGCTCGGGTCATGCCGAGTCCATCAGTCATGTTACATCCGCCTAGGTTTAGTCCAATCCAATCGAGTGACATCAGACCACACCTGGCCTCTCTCGGGTTTGTGCTTGTCACCCCCGGACCTCTTAGTCTCGTCGTTTTTGGCCGTCTGGAGCCGTCCCTTAGGTGGGGGGTACTGTCACGATTCCTGCATCCCTGCCTTCCCACCATCCTCCTTACACCCAACCGTACATAGGACTTCACTTCCCAGCATTCCCCACACACGTCACTCACCTCACCACGTCAGTTCCCGACAACTCTCACTTCTCACTCATCATTCTCTGTCGGTGGCCTTGATGTTCTCGTTTCGTCTAGGATGTAACAGTGGCGTCCAGTAGCATCTTTCAGTTTCAACCATAGCTTTTAGTTTTCCAACGCATCAACTCAATAGGTCACGCCGTGTGCCCAGAGCTTCCGGCGCTCACCTCACGCCTTAGCTTCCTAGCCGTCACGGCTCCACATTCATGCCAGACGATCCAGAGCTTCCACACTCACCTCATCCATCTTCATCCAAACAGTAAGCCCATTCTTTTCCTTTCTGGAACACAGCCACGTCCTCGTTTCTCTTCGAGGTTCTTGCCGTGTGTTAGACGTCACCCAACGCTAGCACTTTCTGCGTTTGGGTCGAATTACACGCTACAACTCGCCTCACTGCTCACGCCGTTGAGCTAGGTGAGGAGTGTGACATTTAGTCCCTTCATAAAATTGTTCATGGCGTTACCATCTTGATTATCTTGGGAATTGTATGTTTGATAGCAATCTTTAAGTGTATTATTAATGTCTTTAGGATCTGTAAGAATTTTATCCTGTGTTATAATAGGTGTTATTGGCGTTGTTACTTCAAGTTGTTTAATTTGCCAGGCTAATAATTTTCCCACCTTGTCTCCTTGTTCATAAAATGATTGTTTTAATCTTAATAGACTAGACGCAGCTCTAAAACTAGATTGTTTATCATATTCAGCTCTGAGTAACAGCAATTCTTTTTTCACTTCTGTGTTATTTGTTTGGTTAAACCTTTCCTGTATAATTTTAATTTTAGTTTCTAGTTCCAACCGGTCTTTTCTAGCTTAGATTTGTTGCCCATGTAACTAATAATATGCCCTGTGAGAAATGCTTTAAAAGCCTCCCATCTGACGCGTGCAGATGTTTGATTTGTATTTATTTGAAAGTACTCATCAATCTGTTGTCCTATATATTTGATAAAATTTTCATCTTGTAGCCATTTATGTTGAAAGCGCCATCTAGGTGGGTCACGTGTAATTTTGTCATCGTTATATAAAATGACAAGGTGCATGATCTGAGATTACTATGCTGTCATCTAAACAATCTTGAATCTTGGGTACTAGCTCTGATGAAATATAAAATAATTTATTCTTGAGTATGTCTGAAATGTTGCTGAATAGCATGAATAAGCTTTAGTTTGCTGGTGCATTTCCTATCAATGCCTGGGCAAAGTGTACAGTTAAAATCCCTTCAATCACATAGCACCCTGTTAGTGATGAAAGTGAAAGAAAGAAATCTTGATAAAATCCTGGGACCATAAACATTATCCACATTTAAATTATCTAGTAATAAAGATCCCTGAACTATTAAGTATCTGTCTTTTTATCTTTAATAACATTCTTTACATTAAATGGTACGGATTCCTGGATTAAAGTCATGACTCCTCTTGCTCTGGATGTGAATGTGGATGTAAACACATTCCCTCGCCTCCTCCTCCTAACCACTCTTCTTCCAAAAGGTGTGTCTCTTGCAGAAATATTATCTTAGAGCTCATATCATTTAGTGTCAGTCAGACCAAGGCTCTTGCTGTCGTTGCTGTTCTTTTTAATGACAAACACCCTCATCTCCTTACAGATTTGCATCATTTGTGAACCCTTTAAAATGTGCAGTAAGTGTACATCACTATTAAATTATCAAGTCTTTCTAATATTAAAGTTATGCAGACAAAACTGGTCTCTTCAAAACTTCAGGATATTCAAATGATTTCAGTATTAATCATATAAAACAAACAGGTGTTGTCCGTTTAGCATAGCTTACAGGTTACTCACTGGAGAAAAGATGAACATCATTTAGTCCAAAGCTGGTAACGATCCACCCTCTTTTGCTTTCTGAACGTTCTTCACAAACTCTCGTGCTTCCACGGCTGTTTTAAAGGAGTGAGTTTGATCCTTATGAGGCACCAGTAGTTTGGCCGGGTAGGCCACTACGTGTCGTAATCAAAGTTTCCGCAGCTCCGTTCGGACAAAATCAAACAGCTTCCATAGTTGGTGTAGTCCAGCTGCTGTGTCTGGATAGATCCGTACTCGTTGGTTTTGGAACTGAATATCACCACTTGCCTGTGCTGCTGTGATAATCATCTGTTTATCTTTGTACGTAAGGAACCTCATTATTAGAGTGCGAGGTGGTGCTTCGCCATCTCCCCTAGGCTTCTATGGCAACAGCCCTCGTGCCCAGAATCTCCGGTAGCCATTTCTCAAAAAAAAAAACACATGGGTCTTGTCCTTCAGCTCCCTCCACCATATTACCCAATCTTAAGTTGTTTCTTCTAGACCTTGCTTCCAGGTCCATAACGTTGTTCTCCATTGGTGTCCAGCACCTTGGGCTTCTCCTAAAGGTTGTGGAAGATGCTCTATAAATTAATAAATGAATGAATGAATTGCTTTTGTCTTTGTTTCCAGTGTGTTCACTTTTGCACGCTGCATTTCTATCTCGTCTTCAGCGTTAGAAATGCAGGTTTCCGTTTGTGGTACTCGCTGGGCCCATTCATTTATCTCTTTCTTCTTACCATCAATGGACTCCACCACTTTATCTAACCTGGAGGAGAAATCCATTTTCATAAAGTTGACAGTGGACAATATTTCATCCAACTTGCTGCTCTGAGATTTATCCTTTCCGTCGGACGTTGCCATTAGAGCTGAGTTAGCGTTCAAGCTGAGACTCAGACTGTCAGGGTTATTCATTTACCCTACAATTGACCAGGCTTTGGGAAAACAGAAGACAGACACCAGTGAATAAGTTTTAAATTCTCTGCAGAGGAGAGCATATGTTAAGGCACAAGACCTCAGCATGCACTCTGTCTGTTTCTTCTCTGCTGTAGTCTTTTATTACCCAGAAAATGAGGGAGTGGTTTACATGTTATGCAAACTTAGGCATGTTATGATGTGACAAACAGCTGATCTGTAACTTGTTGTTCTGATAGAACCTGGATGTTCCAGGTTTATACACACACAGCAGTTAATAGTGAATCACAGAGAGATAGGTTACAGCTGAACACACATATTATATGATAACACAAACACATGTTGTTCGTTATGAGCACTTTGGCTGAATGAGTCAAGCAGAGATTTGTGCATTAAGCATAACCCAAGAACAAACAGTTCAGAGCTCCATCAGCATAAAAGTTTAATTCCTCTAACAGTTAGCGTTAGCTTTCTGCACTTCACCGCGAAGATGATAGTCCGTCAGCTTGGGTTGTTTTGCTTGTCCACCTTCTAGGCCAGCTTTGGCTGCTTTAGGCATTATTCTGTCCACTCCTGTACATTAACGCTGAATTTTGTTGCAAAAAAGAGGGTCAGACAATTGTGACAAGAACAGCAGAGCAGCACAAAACGTCTCCAGCGCGGCTCCAGCTTGTGCAAAACGCTGCTGCTAGATTCCTGATAGGCACCAGAAAGCGGGAGCATATCACGCCTGTCTTGGCCCATCTCCATTGGCTTCCAGTTTCATTCAGGGTCAGCTTTAAGATACTTGTCTTTGTTTACAAGTCTCTGCAGGGCTGTGCTCCGCGCTATTTGTCTGATCTTCTCACTCGATATGTCCCATCACGTGCAATTAGGTCATCCCACGGGTGAGGTGCTTGACCAGAGGAGGCGGGGCCTTCTCAGTTGTGGCCCCTAAGCTGTGGAATGACCTTCCACTCTCGGTCCGACGAGCACCCTCACTGCCGGTTTTTAAGAGTCGGATGAAGACCCACTTTTATACTGTGGCGTTCCCTCAGCACGTGAGTTAGCTAGATTTTTAGATATTTTAGCCAGTTCTTATTCATTTTTAATCTCTTTTTTCTATCATTTTTGGTTTTATCTCCTGCTTTTATTTGTTTTAATTTATATCTTGTGGGCCCTTGCTTGGGTCCATGATGTTTTACATTTTTTTGTGTGTGTACAGCACTTTGGTTTGCCTTTTGGCAATTGAAAAGTACGTTATAAATAAAGATGATGATGATGATGATGATGGTATCTGACTCCAGAAATGGGCCTTGGGTCTGAATCTCCTCCTGGTCTTATCTATCCTCAGGTCAGCCTATCCTAACCTCCCCCTTTTACCCAGTTTTATGGCACCAGAGCAGACCTTCACGTGAGAAGAGAACCTTCTTGCTTTTAGCTGCAACCTACATCTTTTTTATAAACATGCATAAATCATGGTTAAATGAGGATCAATAAAAATGTACATGAATCATATGTGTATCACTAAATCTGGAAAAATGTGATTAACATATCAAATTAACTAGATTCTAAGTTCTACAGTTAAATGCATGATCAGACATTTTATATTTTCACCACAAGTCCTAAACCCTGAGACACCTTCACCCCGACACACATCAACTCATTCATTCATTCACGCAATTTTCATGTTATGAATGTGTCTCAAATTTTGATAGATTTCTACCCTCTGTACTGTATATTCTATTTAATGTATGTCTGCAGAAAGCCTTTCAAGGTAAATAAGTGATGCAAACATGTATAAAAGGCAAACACGAGGTTTGAAGATGGCTCTGAAGGAAAGGTCAACAGCATTTTCTTCTTTGGGGTTGTAAAGGTGCTCACCTACTCAGCATAGCATGCTCTTGTACAGAAAACTTGTGTCCAAAGATCACTATTTGGGATAGTAGAGGCAACTCAGCAGACGTCACAACTATATCCTTACCTAAACCGACTCACAGGATTATAAGAAATGTGAGTGTGGCCGTGTGCAGAAGGAGAGGGGCTGGAGGGAGCCCGCCGGGGCGCACCGGGAGACTATCACTACTCATCCACCGGCGTCACCGCAGGTGTGAGGGAGAGACGGGTAATAGATGAGAGGAGCTGGGTGAGCTCCCATCTGCGGCTAACCGTGTCAGCGACGCTATTCTGTAGGTATGGTGAATAAAGTTGTGTGAGTGAAGCAAACGCTGTCTGTGGTCAGTGTGTGGGTCCTGGTGTAGCCGACATGCTACAGTCGGCTCTGTATGCTCTGTAAATTATGATGTACAGGGAATTAAATCTACCTCTTTCTTTTGTCTTTGTTGTCATTATTAGTTGGTCCCGTGTGACCACAGTTGATCATTTGCTCGGTGCAAGGTGACAAATCTTCCACTTCTTCAATCTGAAGTTAACAACAGTAATAAATACAGAATTATACCTAATTATAACAAATTACATCATTGTGATATCAAAATTGCACTGTGCATATATTAACAGACTTGACAACTTTCTCCCATTAGTTGTCCCACACTGGTGAATTTGTCCCACCCCCATGAGCTGAAGCTGCTGGAGCAGCTGTAGCTCTGTAGCAGTGCTCCAAAAACTCCTTTAACTCACTGATGAAAAACTGCTATAAATAGCAGGTCAGTCACATCTTTTTTGCATTGACTGGCTTGAGTGCTTCAGCTTACCACTAATGCTCTCTTATGAGGAAAAAGCTAGAACCCTTCTTAAGGATGTTTACATCGTGTTGACAGTCTGGACACCTTTAAAAAGCAGCTAAAGACCCTTTTATTTAAAACTGCTTTTGCTTAAAGCTGCACTATGTAAAATCTTTGTTAAAATACAACATTTTTTAAATCTATATCCGTTTTTCCATCTCCTGACCATATGAGTTTGGGTGCTCAGAAGTGGTCCTAAACACCGATAACTCTAGCCTGGATCTCTGCATTTGTGAGGCAGCATGTTCTCTTGATTCTGCCCAGAGTCACTCAACAAAGGGGGCATGCACTGGCAGGGGCGTAGCACCAAATTCTGGGCCCTAGGTACAAGCCATCTAGGTGGGCCCCCACGCTCACTTGTTTAATATCTCTCGTGCAGATTTTTTGTCATGCTATAAGACAAGTTAATAAACGTGATCTTAGTTTAACCTCTATATTGAGCAAATACAAATGCCAGCATAATAAAAGTGAAATCTCAGTGCTATCTGGAGAGAATGAGGGCCCTGCTGCTGTTGCTGCTGCATCTAAAAGGGCCATGTGGTTCATGATGTTAAGCTTTGCTAATACTGATATATATTGTTACAATAATGAAAGGTTAAATTGACCAAGCACATGCAGGAGTACTTCTACAGGTATTCTGTAGTCAGTCTCTCTATCAGGGAGGAAATTCTTCCTGAAATTCCTCTTGTACTGTTTTTCCACTGATTCTGAGTCAGCAACTGTTTTACTTGTTAGGCTTAAAATCTCTCTGACCAGGTCAATAAAACCCCTCTAACATATAAGCTGCCATGTTTGTTATCAACCTGAGCCTTGCTCACTGATTTTGATGGGCAAGGTTGACAGATAAAACAAAATCATGATGAACAAACATGAAATAATGAAATAAATGATTAAATATCTATAAATTAATTTTAAGAATTAAATATTTTTATGGTTCATGTAATTAAATATTTAAAATATTTAATGATACATTTCTAAAATTATTTAATGCTTTAGCTATTTATTGAATTGTGTCACTTTTGGCTCTCCATACCTTGCAACAAGAGCTCATGTAATAATTAGACTATGCCTTTTTCCAGCTTTCATCATGGGCCATCATTTATGGCCTAAAGTCAGTTACCTCCACTGTGGGCAGCTTTACCTTATAGAGTTAAAGTAGCTCATCTGGGATTAACAAGACAGTTTTTGAGCTCTGGTGCATTCAGGTGTTCGTATAGCATGATGACACTGGCAGCTTCACATTCCTGAGGTTACCAGGAATCCATCATACCAAGTTTGTCCTGATCCATGAGTGGGAGGAGCTGAAATATCCACACAGAGAGAACCTGTTTTCACTGCGAGGTCCGTGAATTTATTGGCGGCGGCCGCGGTAATAATTCTAATAATACTAATGGATTTATAACTGATCTTGGTGGTGAAACTAAAGGCGTTTAACACTGAACACTGAACATGAATGCAGCTTTCAGTCTGAGAGCGTGCTGGGCTTGCCGCTTGCAGCCTGTCGCCGCTGCTGAGTGGAATAAACCATTTTACGTCTTCTGGGGGGGGGGGGAGTCCTCCTTTGGGGAAAGCGAACACTGACATAAAGACTGGTTCGATTTTCCCATATTTAGTTGGAAACAACAATATAATGAAACAAATTGACACAAAGAGGACACAATGTTTTCTAAATAAAAACGGGGGGGAGGGAATCGTGGGAAACATGGGCCCCTCTCCCCTCTTGGGCCCTGGGTATTCAGGTCCACTTTTCCCCCCAGTACGACGCCCCTGTGCACTGGTCCACATCATGCCTGGTGTAAGCTCCCGGAATTTGAAAATGTTTGAGAACCAGGTCTGGGAGCAGGGAAACCTCCTAGGGCAGTCTGATTTTGGCTCACTGTCTGTGGAATAACTTGCGTGATCACCCACCAAATCCCCCTGGTTCTCCAAAGCTCTTCATTACAAACACATCCCACGATCAGCTGCCTCTCCTTCCAATGCTTCTCCCCTGACACAGCTTCTTCTGTTACTTGAGTTTAAGGCAGTCATAGATAATTATAAATACATAAGTATATAATTTGGTAAATATTAATAAAGAGGTTTGAACGTCATGGGCGAATGCATTTGGCTGACTGCAGCTCCTCTAACGGCCACAGGGGGTGCTCTCCGCAGCTCCTTTTGCAAACTATGCCGTGCAGCTTTAAGTCTTTTGTGTTTTTTCATTTGTTTCAGGATTTTTTTGTTTTTAGTGATCTTTCATTTTAAATTACCTTTTATTATTTTCTGTTGTTTAATCAGGATTTGTCTTTGTGACGCTCCATGATAGATACACTTGCTTTAAGATGACTTCTGTTGTGAACTGGTGCTTTATAAATAAACTGAATTATCATTGCTGTACTTCAGCCTTTGAGCAGTAATAATGTGATTAAATGAGAGTCCTTTACTGTCCTGTCATCTTATTCTTATTTTCTTTACTTCTCTCCTCCCTCTGTGACAGATAACAGCTTTTGAGGAACTCCAGGCTGACTTCAAGGTGCCGATTGATCAGGGCAACCCACTCCATGCGGTAGGTTGAGGCTTTCTCCTCATTGTTTATTCATGCTATCAGCACATGCTTTATGTGCCATCTTTTATAATATTTTAAGAGCATGATAGGAAATTAAATTAGAAAGACCAGAAGACTGGAAAGTTCCCTGTTTGGTTGCATTCATACAGTCTTATTCAATGTCTCTTTATAAACGTATCAAACAGCTTTTAAGTGATTAGTTGAAGAAGAAAAAGATTTTTTATTTAGTGATTTTCACAATTAAAAAAACAATGTGCTTCACAAGCACTATAAAAAATTAAAAATGATTAAAAAAGATAATTAAAAATAAAATATTAAGATGAAAAAATAAACAAGAGAGCCTGAAGAAGACAGAAATGGTAGAAACATCAGCATGAAGAGAAGGTAGAGATGAAGAACCAGCAGGAGGTCCCACCAAAGCCACCTGAACAGGTGAGTTTCTAAAGGAGACCACTGAGTCCACTGATCTCAGGCTCAGGGGGAGAGAGTTCCAGAGTCTGGGGGCCACAGCAGCAAATGATCTGTCACCTTTGGTCTTTAGCCTGGTGCGCTGCACAACCAGTAGTCTGAAGACAGGTGATGGTTGATAACATAGAGAGATGGCTGAATATTCCGACGAGGAGCAGGCTGAAGGCAGGAGTCAGAAAATGATCCAAAGGCAGAGTCCAGAAATTAGAGGCTGGCGAGGTATCCAGGTGAGGCAAAGTGAGACGAGGAAATCTGTGGGACAGAAACGAGGTCTTGAACAAGGAATCAGATATAGAAGGATTGCTGGACGTTTACTCACACGAGGCTTTATGGCATTTTCAGATCTGGCCTGGCCTGGTCCGGTCTTGGTAGTGTTGGCCCACCCCCGCGTGGCCAGGTTTGTTCACACAGCCTTCTCAGGAACACGGATGACTTCGAGCACGTGGGCAGGGCAAACGACGCGTGAAGTCCTTGTGTCCTCCTTAAATTAGTAAACTAAGGCAGTTGTGAGCAGTGTTGCTTTGGGAGACTATGATGTCTCACTGAGAGTGCTGGGTGCTCCTCACAGCACGGCTGTGACTAGAGCAGCATGCATACCTGCAAACTTATCGCTTTGCAGCACAAATCACAGTTTTTGAAGCCAAGCATAGCGTTCACGTGAATCGTATAGATCTGAAGAGTTTTGTGTGTGTGTGTGGGGGGGGTCACCTGTCGGGTTTCAGCAGTCACTATGAGAATCAGTCAGGGAGAGGAGGGGATTTTTGTTTTAGCGTGTCAGTCACGTGTCGTCATTTGACCAATCATAGAGGAGGAGACAGACGCTGCAGCAGCGGCGCTCACACACAGTGAGTGGTGACTGTTGCTTCAACACCGCTGCATCTTTGCAGCGGTTTTGAGCTTAAAGGTCATCAAATCTAACAAAATCACCACTAAATAACACGATTTTCTGTCGAGGACTTTAGCAGATTGACCTCCTTTCAGCCTTTATAGATGTTTCTCCTGACACATCGTGTTTTCTTTTGGGAGTCGAGTTTGGAGTTGAACATAACCACCGCCAGTATTTAACCCCGTTAAAACCTATCATTAGCAACATAATAACTTTTTCTGGTGAGAAATGGCCACCAGCATGCTACAACCTGACTCATTTATTGATCTGGGCACCAGAAGATTTAAAGAGCAAATTGTAAGTTAGAGACTCCCATGAACCAATGTTTAGAGAAACATAACAGTGTCGTGATTCTGTCTCCTGGTTTCCCTCATGTTTCCTCCCCTGCGGTGTCATTTAGAGTCCCTTGGTTCCTGTCCATTTGATTAAATCTCCTGGTGTCTAGTCTATTCCAGTGTCTCAGTGGTCATTGTTTGGATTAGGTGTCTCCCAGCCCTCCAGTGTCTTTAGTTATGTAGTTTCCAGGTTAGTTAATTCACTTATCTCCAGTTCTCTTGATTCAGTCCCCCCAGCACTCTTGTTTGCTATTCAGTGGTTTTTTTTCAGTTCTACAGGTTTATCTTCCAGTTGTCCCTGGACTTGTTTATTTCAGTCAAACTTTTGGTTTTATGTCTTCCAGTTCATCCTAGTTAACGGCTTCCCATTTATGGCGCTTACACACTAGCACCGGCTCGGAACGGGCGGGATTGGGTAAGTTCCGGGGATTTCCGGAGCTGAACCGTACATGTTTTCGGCCCTCATCCGAAGGAGGTCTGCTTTTTGTCGAAACCGGGCCAACACACCCACTGCCGACTCATTGGTTGGCTCAAACTCTCGCCTACCTTTAGGGGGAACCTCCGATTAGCGGATAGAATCGCCAGCAGGGGCTTCCCCCATGCGCGCTTCATTATCACTCTGAATGCGGAGGAGTTAACAAGCCTCTGACTGAAGCTGTTTTATCTGTTTCCGTCAGCTGTGATGAGCGCAGCGCGCGCACACACTGACACAGTGTTGCCACACAGCCTTTTGTTTAATAAGGAAGAGACCGCAGACTTCTCCGCGCTCCTCTGACCCACCCAGCCATTTCTCTCTTCCCGTCGGCTGTGAGGAGCGCAGCGCACACACACACACACACACACACACACACACACACACACACACACACACACACACACACACACACACACACACACACACACAGCCTTTTCTAATAAGGAAGACACCGCACAAACTTCTCCGCGCTCCTTTGACCCGCCCACATCACTGATATATTCGCACCAATTTTTTGCGCGCATTTCTGAGACCGCCTATCACGTCCACATTCCAAAGGGTGTCCTGGACGACGTGTGTAAACAACCTGACGGGGCCGACTGAGGCCGACCGATCGGAGCCGACCCGGTGCTAGTGTGTAAGTGCCATTAGTTCCAGTTTAGTTAATGGCCTGCTCGTTTCTGTTTTACCTCCCCTCAGTGCTCATGGTTCTCACCTGCCTCCCTCCAGCAACACACCTTCTCCCTGTCTCCCTGATCACTTGCCCCTGTGTATTTAAGCCCTTGTCTTGTCTTCTGTGTTTATCAGTTTGTTGTCTTTGTCAGCGTGTGTTCCTACCTGTCTATGATTTTTCCTGAGCCTTTTTTGGATTTGCCTGACCTCAAAATAAAGGACTATTTGATTTTTGTAACCACTCACTCTCTCTGTGCCGTTACTGGGGTAAACCGCATTTTGGGTCCAACCTCCTCCTCTCACCGTGACAAACAGAAACGCATTCTAAATAAACATTTACACATACATAAATTATTTAGGCTTTTAGATTCATTTTTGTGAGAAAAATGTTTTTTTTTGCCAAACCAACGTCAGCAGAGGGAGTCCTGTTAGCTTAATCCAGAGACAATGCTATATGCTATAACCACTAGAAAGGCTGAAGAATTTCCGTATAACCACTTAAAAGTGGCCAATGATACGTAATGTGCAGCGGGGGCTCGCCGACAGGCTCACAAGGACGGACGCAGTCCACTTTTCTAAACATCCATCGAATGAGACGGAAAATGCATGCTTGTGATTGGTCGGTTTTGTTAGGTTTTGTTCCCAGAGACTGCTCACTAACACAGCGCACTGCTAATCTTGTATTTTCTGTCATTTATTTGTGTCTTTTATTCATGTCTGATTCTGCTGCGGGTGCTGGAGAGCTGCTGCGGAGCACGTTACCTGTGCTCCAATGATTTCACCTCACCCGCGCGGCCGTGCAGTGTGCCATCCACTATTTTTCAGCCGGTAGATTCATTTGAACTGCTTAGTTCAAAAGTAACTTATGAGGTGTAAAAGAGTAGGAAGCCAGGAAACTGTTTTTTCTGGTGGATGGAGAGGAGAAGCAGGGAGATCAGAGACAGACGACAGGAAAATATACAAATAAAAACAAGAAAGCTAAACAAAGTTCTTGAAAAGGAAAATGTAGATAGATTTATCCCACTACACCTTTTTACCTTCATAGAGCAATAATTCATAAGCGTGTAATATTTATATATTTGATACAATTCAGATCACCTTCAAAAGTCAGTCCCACATCCAGGGCCGTGTCAGGGCATTTTGGGGGCCAAGGCAAAGCAGCCCACCCCCCACCCCCCCACACACACACCCGGTCACTGGCCTCAGTATACCCACTACGAATTTGTAGACTACACCACTGTGCGGGCATTGTACCGGTCTGTCGTGGCGAAGGGAGAGCTGAGCTGGAAGGTGACGCTCTTGATTTACCGGTCGATCTACGTTCCTACCCTCACCTATGGTCACGAGCTTTGGGTAGTGACTGAAAGAACAAGATCATGGATACAAGCGGCTGAAATGAGTTTCCTCCGCAGGGTGGCTGGACTCTCCCTTAGAGATAGGGTGAGAAGCTCGGTTATCTGGGAGGGGCTTGGAGTAGACCTGCTGCTCCTCCACATCGAGAGGAGCCAGTTGAGGTGGCTCGGGTATCTGGTTAGGATGCCTCCTGGACGCCTCCCTGGTGAGGTTTTCCGGGCACGTCCAACCGGGAGGAGACCCAAAGGAAGACCCAGGACACGCTGGAGAGATTATGTCTCTCGGCTGGCCTGGGAACGCCTTGGGATTCCCCCGGAGGAACTGGCCCAAGTGGCTGGGGAGAGGGAGGTCTGGGCCTCCCTCCTTAAGCTGCTGCCCCCGCGACCCGACTCCGGATAGATGGACACACACATACACACACACACACACACCTTTATTGACCTTTCAGATGTGTTTGATCAGAATTCTAAAGAGAGAATCAGGATATCTCGTCATATTTCCTTTAACTGGATATTTTCTCTTCTGTTATGTTTAACAGCAGCCTTCACTAATGTTGAACTGACTGAACATAGTTCTTCTGAGGTCTAAGTGGTGTTTTAGAACTCAGTACATTAGAATGTGTGAGTGTTGGCTTAAAGTGTAGAATGCTTAAATCAGCATTTGCTGAATCTAACAGTAGAGCTTTTACCTGAATAAAATATTCATTCAGTCATATGACGCAACCTGCACTTGACTGGCAAAGCTACATGTTCCTCAGGAGACCATGCATCACTCTTTTTTCATGTTTTTAAACACGTTTAATCCAAAGGGACATCGTTTAACATTTCTAATCTATCTGCAGGCCTACCACTGTGCTTGATACCAAACATCTTCTACTCTTTGGGTTTGTCCCTTCAGGTGTCCCCACAGCCAATCATGTCTCCATTTAGTCCTGTCTTCTCCATCCTCTACCCTCACACCAACTACCTTCATGTCCTCTTTCACCTGTTCACCGGTCTTCCTCTCAGCCTCCTGCCTGGTGGCTCCACCCTCAGCATCCTTCTACCTATGTTATCATTGTCTCTCCTCTGGACATGTCCAAACCATCTCAGCCTGTCCTCTCTGACTTTATCTCCAACACCTCTAACGTGAGCTGTCCCTCTGATGGGCTCTTTCCTGAGCCTATCCATCCTCGTCACTCCCAAAGAGAATCTCAACATCCTACATCCTCTACAACCTCCAGTTCTGCCTCCTGTCTTCTCCTCATAGACGCTGTCTCTACACCAGACAACATGGCTGCTCTCACTACTGTCTTAACCCTTTTATCACCCCCACTCATTCCAACCTGCTTCACGTGCTTCTTCACCCTTTTCCTCTCTCCATAGATTTGGACCGTAGAACTTAATTAGTCTTTACTTCTACTTCCTGTAACATCACCGCTCCACTAGTGTCCCTCTCATTTACACACATGGATGACTAGTCTTCATTCCTCTGTTTCCCAGTACACGTCTCTAGCGTTCCCTCCACCTGCACCCTGCTCTCACTGTAGATCACCATGTCATCTGCAAACATTATCGTCCATGGAGACTCCTGTCTAACATCATCAGCCTGTCCATCACCAAAACTAACAAGAAGGGGCTTAGAGCCGATCATTGAAGCATATGCATGCTAGGTCCTCATCAGCACTTCAAGCTTGTTTAGGGTTTGTGAGATCTTCCAGTCCCCTTTATGATTGGTTGAAGAAATTGTTTAAACTCCCATTTCCTCTTTGCTCCTGTTCTACATCCACATCTCCTGCTTTTGAAGTTGTTGGCATTTGGTTTAGCAGTTTGATTAGTATTCGAGCTAAACACATCTGTTATTGCTATGGTTACACATAAGCAGATGGCATTGCTATTCTAGAACACCTTTGTAGAAATATGAGCATGCACAGATCTGTGTAGAAAATCTGGAACTGAAGTTGTGTTTTGATGGCTGGACAAGAGCAGATGGAGGAGAGGACCACCAGGCAACAATAGGACTGATGGAGGTATGTGGAGTGAAAAAAAGGATTATCCAGGAAGGGGGTGAGAGAAATTTCTATGCAGCCAAACAAAAATAAAGAAAAACAGCTCACTGTGACAGTGTTCTTGTCAAATTTCTAAGGATTTCTCTGCTAGGTAGAAGTTCAGGAAAGTCCCCATTAGGTCAGTAGAGTGAAAATGATTCTTGAAATTTCCCCAGGTCAAACTTTAAAGAGCAAATTGCAAGTTAGAGACTCCCATGACCCAATGTTTAGAGAAACATAACAGAAACTCCTTTTAACATTTTTTACACATACATAAATTATTTAGGCTTTTAGAGTCATTTTAGTGAGAAAAATGTTTTTTTCTGCCAAATCAAGTGACGTCAGCAGAGGGAGTCCTGTTAGCTTAACCCAGAGACAAATATGGATTCTAATGCGGCTCTGACACAGAGGAAACTTTAAACATTTATAATTATACTTATGATGGACCACAACCATAAAATTATGAGCCTGCTGCACGTCTCAGAGAGCAGAGACAAGCCAGAGGGAGAAACGATCGCCCAAAGCAGAGAGATTGAGCTGTGGTGTGAGGAGAAGCAGCGGGGGAGCAGCAGGTGTCTTGGTGAGTTAACCATTGTCAAAATGAGTTGAGCTCTCCTTCTCCCCATGAAGTGGAACAAAGGTCACCCGCAGACACACAGGGACATTTTATGCTGTTTAACCACTGCTAAAATAAGTATAAGAATGATTTTATATGTTTAATCAACATGAGTGATTTCATGTAATGATAATATGTGATGGTTAATCAGAATGGATGATTTTATGTTATCAGATCAAAAGAATGATTTTATAAGCATAAGTGTGTGTGATCACACTGGTCATTTTAAAGGTCAAGTATGACAGCCTGAATCAATAAAGCTGTAATGATTATGTATGGAAG
Organism: Aphyosemion australe; assembly: GCA_006937985.1. Lineage (NCBI taxonomy): Eukaryota > Metazoa > Chordata > Actinopteri > Cyprinodontiformes > Nothobranchiidae > Aphyosemion > Aphyosemion australe. The sequence goes on from SSNS01000066.1 coordinate 1,508,723, forward strand.
GTTTTAAGATTAAGAGAGTTTTAGTAACTGTGTTAAAAGGTCACAGAGTTGTTGATCACTTAAAGTGCTGGAACATATGTTACAACATAGTAAACCGTTGGTTGAAAGGGAGAACTAGGCCAGGGCGTAGCTCGGTTAAGATACTGAAAAAGAAGAAGTCACGTACAACTGGAGATTTGGGGTTTTTCCACTCTGACAGAAGCGGCGTCACGATCGGCTATAAGAACCCCGGTAAAAAGTAGTTGTTTCGTCTGTTTGCGCGCTCCAAGGAAGACCATCGGGACGGTGACCATCATAACCAGGGCTCCGAGGGCGAGAAGGTTTTCGACAGAAAAGACCGTGGCTTCAGTTGGAGTTGCGTAAGACGATCCCAAGAGCCAAGTCGAAGATCTTAGCAATTAGAGTCCTCGGAGCACAGTTATTTTGCAAGTTCTCTTAAAAGATAAATCTTTTTCTTTTTTATCTTTTTCATTGGCGTTGAAGAAGAAGTTACCGCTCATGACCGGTCGTACCGATTAGTCAGGAGTAGATACAGTAACAGCTCCTGGAGAGTTTGCAAGAAATCAGCTCAAGTCCCTGATCAAGACGTTGTGGCTTTTTTCTCCTGGTCTACCAAAAAAAGAAAGAATTATGAACCACAGCTCCAGCACTTTAACCTGGTTGTAAGTAACAATGTCTAAGTTGGCTAAATTCATTTGATTGATTTTGATCTAATATTGCTGTTGATCATTGAGTTGAAAACCCTTTGGGCCCCAGGGTCCCCATATTTGGGGACTTTGACGTTTAGAAGCAAAATTCATGTCCTAAGTATCAAAAAGTATCATCATGCTGCACCTCTAAAAAAACTTGAGACTCATTGCTACAAGACCACGCAAACCTTTTTACATGCTCCAAACACAACTCAAACTACAGTCAAAATAGTCATCAGAAGTCCCACTTCCTGTGGGAAGTGGGATGAGTGATTTCTCCACATTTCTGTATCTAACGCTGTTAAAAATCAAATTGTACACACATTATATGGACCACATTGTAAAGCTGTGGCCCTACAGATTCTAAACATGCATCTCCCAACACTCTACACCTACGTTTCACAAAGATAGAAGCCAGAGAGCAAAATAAGCAGAAATAGTTTTTTTCCCAGCAGATCTCAAAAACGTTTCTTACCATTGATGTTTCACCTTGAAAAGTTCGTTTTATCCAGACTTTCCTATTGTTTACTATTAGCCCTACCTCTTGTGCTCCACTGAAAACAGTTTAGACCAAAAACAAATCCATTTTGACCGAAAAAACATACTTAGAAATCAACTTCCGGTTGGATGTTTCGCTGTTTCCTGTTTGAGAATTTCCGTATTTTGACGAGTCTCATTGGCTGACTGAACTGTCAATCTAATTTGTGTGAGTAGCGCGTCATTCTATTGGTTCTAACGATTTAAAAGAGGTGTCAATCATCCGAAATAACCAATCAGTCACAGCTATAGCAGGCTGCGTAAATAAAAGAGCCGATCCGTGCGTAAGAGCGTCTTTGCGCACGGCGCATGTGCACACCGCAAACAGCGAACTTTGTTGCTAGCAGCAGTCCACAACAGCGTTGTTTTATGAGATGAGCATCAGAAAACACTGTAAGATGTGTCTTGATGTTGGAATGTCCAGAGTGAAGACAGGAGTTTATTGTGAGAGATGCAATGTTCCTCTATGTCTCTCTGCAAAAAAGAACTGCTTCAGACTTTGTCACACAAAGCAGTAGCTTTGGGATGTACACAGCTGTAAAAAGTTGTAAATAATTCTACGGAGTGTGAAAAAAAGAACTGTTTCAGACTTTGGCACACAAAGCAGTAGCTTTGGGATGTACATAACTGTAAAAAGTTGTAAGGAGTGTGAATCGGTACATGAGTAGTTCATTTAGCATTGTTCGTTGTTTACCATTTGTTTTTTTACTGCTTATTTTTATTACAATCTCTTTATATATAGTTGATTTTATATATTTTTGACTTGCATATACTTACAATTTGTTTTCAATAAATCTGTTCCTTTTGGATTCAACATTCAGTTGTGTCAATGTTATTGAAATATGAAAAATATGAATATATAGGTTGAAAAAATTCAATATTTCCCAAAAATTATAAAAACTGTTGCATTTCATTGTATTGAATCCCTTTAGTCACATAATGATTAAAACTACATTGTTTTTCAAGAGAAAAGTCAAATGACACAGTTTATCACAATTTGTGCCCAACTGTGCCATTTGGAGACCTCGCCTGGACTGTCTGTATAAAAACCTCTGTAAAATTGTTGTTCTTCACTTTATCAGGCTCAAACTTTGGACAGTTAATGTCAAGATGTGTAACTATCAATTCATTGAGGATTGAAGCTACTGCTGTATTTTTCCTAACGATATTCATCCTGAGATTAATATTTTTTCAGGCGGACAAGAAAAAAACTAATTTTTTACAATGTTACTTCTCCATTTACACTTCATCAGTAATACATGTATCAATATTTACACATCTCAACAAATCTCACAGGAGTTCCCTTTAAATTGAGACCAAAAGTAGTCAAATAGACCTTGTGGTTGCAGAAATATACTCATTTAAATTAGGCCATGTCATTTTCGAGAAGATTTCTCAAAAATAGGCCTGGGGCCCAAGGTTTTATGCTGTTTGCTTCCCCTGCCAAAATGCTATGCTAAATAAATTTACAAAACTAGATAAAGTATTGTATTGGACATTCCCTTCTGTGAGTGGTATCCATGGTAGTAAAGGATTAGGATCTGTGTGTCAAAACAATTTTGGAGGTTTTTATCGGTTGTCTTAACCAAGCTTATTTAAATAATACCCTTGTAGCTGTTTTTCCAAGTTACAGAAACTAACCTAGGTCAGTGTCAAGTGCCAGAATCACGAGGAGATCTGCAGTTAAACGGGCGTGGCCGTATAAGTAATACTCGCTGCTCGAAGGCTACTCAGGGGGTCACTTTACGGAGGAAGCAGGGTAAAACGCAGCCGGACGAATGCAGACAGAACCTAGGCGTGTCTCCTCAACACCAGCTTAAATAAAATCCCTAGCAGATCCTGGACTGGGTAAGACCCATAAGGTTCTGGGGATTTTCGGACCCTAAAAACGGAGAGCTGGTCCTGAGTGATCCTTCGGTTCTGAACCAAGGAGAACTTGGGTGTGATTCAACACCATGTTAGCTTAAACTCGTGTTCACAATATTGTACAGATTACTATCATGTAGCAGACAATTAAAATAGTATCGGTCAGTTAATATAACATTAATACTTGACAATAATGAACTAATGAGCGTCTGTGAGCGGTCTCATACTCGTTAATATCTGTTCACGTAGCGTAGTTTAGCACTTGAGAGAGAGAGAGAGAGAGAGAGAGAGAGAGAGAGAGAGAGAGAGAGAGAGAGAGAGAGAGAGAGAGAGAGAGAGAGAGCAGCTGTCATCTGGTTCTGGAGCTCGTGTGTGTGTGTGTGTGTGTGTGTGTGTGTGTGTGTGTGTGTGTGTGTGTGTGTGTGTGTGTAAATGATCTTTAGGGCATACATGGCAACTTAGTTTTCTGACTAATTCTATTTTCTGCTTTACTGTTTTCTTTACGTCACTTAAAACCAGCAGCTGGATATCAGCATTTTTTTTTTGGGTCTGTTGATGTTTTGTTGTGTTAAGCAGCAAAATAAGCCCAGTTTTTGTGCTGGAGCAGGGAGACTACTAAAACATGATGGATATGGAATATCGGGGACCAGGGTTAGAGAGCTGGTATAAAAAGATAAGCCTCTTTGTTTTTACTTCAATAGCTGGTGGGCCGGTGTCGACTCTGACTCTGATTTTTTGTCCCAGTCCAGCCCTGGTTATGTGTGTAAACGCTCTGAGCAACATGCTTATTCATGTGTGATGGAGCGACAGGGAGGATCCAGCACACGTCTTCAAAAGGATTACAGCAGTGCATCAGACCAGCTTTTCCCACTCAGAAACACTTTCATACTTTGTCATATTTGCATATCATTATGCGATGAGTAATGCATCAAAGAAGCCAGCAGGAAACGGGTGGAAAGGGTTGCCTAGTTTCCACTTCCTTTTGCTTTGGTTGTTTCACACATGGAAATCACACACGTTCCCTTAACTCATCTTTCAGACTCTCTTCCTGCCCATTTAGAGATGAATACATTAACTGCAAGTTAAAACGCTGCCCTGGCCTCACTTTTCAAACACACATTCATGATGTTGAAAAGCTGCCTATGAAGTGTTTTTCAGCAGGTTCAGCCAAAGATTTTCAATGTACTTTTATCCATCCATCCATTTTCTTCCACTTATCTGGAGTCGGGTCGCGGGGGCAGCAGCTTAAGTAGGGAGGCCCAGACCTCCCTCTCTCCAGCCTCTTGGGCCAGCTCCTCCGGGGCGTTCCCTGGCCAGCTGAGAGACATAATCCCTCCAGCGTGTCCTGGGTCTTCCTTTGGGTCTCCTCCCGGTTGGACGTGCCCAGAAAACCTCATCAGGGAGGCGTCCAGGAGGCATCCTAACCAGATGCCCGAGCCACCTCAACAGGCTCCTCTCGATGTGGAGGAGCAGCAGGTCTACACCGAGCCCCTCCCGGATGACTGAGCTTCTCACCCTATCTGTAAGGGAGAGCCCAGCCACCCTGTGGAGAAAACTCATTTCAGCCGCTTGTATCCGCGATCTCGTTCTTTTTTGTACTTTTATATTTTCTGTAAAGCCACAATTTGTGGAATGAGCAAAAGAAAACAAAAAATACAGATGTACTTTAATGAAATTGAATAATTAAAGGGAACATATGGTGCAAAACTCACCGTTTGCATTCTTCTGTGCTGCCATGTGGGTCTGTGCTGCCTCTATCCACCTTATTCTTACGGCCCGTCATGCTTTGCGTGAAAAATGCCAGCAACTTCCGGTCCATGTTTAATTACATTGAGACAATGCGATCCCTTCACGTAAATCCTCTTTATGGGCTTATAGAGACGAAAAACATGCATGAACCCCAGCTGTCCCAGCTCAAACAGGACACCGTTACACTCCTTCTGAAGCAGAGCGGTGGGGGGGTGGTCTTAAAGTCTGGCCAAAGCCTTCTCCGTTTATCCGCGGGCAGCAGAGGACGGTGTCGCCCTCTGCTGCCCGCGGATAAACGGAGAAGGAAGTGAAGTCGCCGACAGCGACTTAGCTCTGAGGATGACCACAGCTGGTGGTCGAAACGTCAGCAAAGAAAGGTAAAACAATCTTTTCTCTGTGTTAGAAAAAGAACCAAGTGATATATGAAAGGACACACAGAATGAACGCACAACAGATATTATAATAAATGTATATATATATATATATATATATATATATATATATATATATATATATATATATATATATATATAGGGCAGCAGTAGCTCAGGAGGTAGAGCGGGTTGTCCAGTAATCGGAAGGTTGCAGGTTCGATCCCGGCTCCGGCCAGAGAATGCTGCTGTGTGTCCTTGGGCAAGACACTTAACCCACCTTGCCTGCTGGTGGTGGTCGGAGGGACTGGTGGCGCCAGTGCTCGGCAGTCTCGCCTCTGTCAGTGCACCCCAGGGCAGCTGTGGCTACGTTGTAGCTCATCCCCACCAGCGTGTGAATGGGTGGATGACTGATTGTGTTGTGAAGCGCCTTGGGGGGTTGTAGAACCCTAAGAAGACGCTATACAAATACAGGCAAAAAAAAAAAAAAAAAAATATATATATATATATATATATATTTTTTTTTTTTTTTTTTTTGCCTATATATATATATATATATCTGCACCAAGGATATATGGTGGATAGCTCAAGGAGTAAAGCACCGGACTTACCTGGAGACCCGGGTTCAAATCCGGGTTAGGGCAAAAATACCAACATCCAGTGTGGGCCCTTAGGCAAGACCCTAGGTGCTATGTGCCTGCCTCATACCATGATGAGAGCAACTGAATGCCAACTCAGACGTCGCCCGGCCAAACAAGGTCTGGTCAGGTGATGGGGTACCAGAATGCCCTGATGACAAGTGGGCTACTGGAACAAGACCGAAATGGGCGAGAGGCAAGAACCTGGATCTGTTGGAATGCTACTGCTCCAGTAACCCTAGTCAGAGAATGCAGGAAGAATGGTTACTTTGAAACCCACCCTCAACACTAACAACTAGTAGCTCAGTGTTCCAACATCCACAAACGACAACTGCTCTCACAACTTGAGATTGACTAGATACAACACAATTGCTACAGCAAAGGGGAGCCAGGACACAAGGTCAGAGGGGAGTTAACATGACCTCCCCATCCAGACATTGTGTACGAAGATCCAGTAAGTGAAACGACGCTTAAAGAGGCAGCAACTGAGATAGGATAATGACGCAATTGAACACCAGGCAACCCCGACGCCAACTACAAAGACATAACAAGTACCATCAGAAATCCTTGAGGATGTGAATGCAGCACTGAGAACGATTCCTACAACCACCATCACTGAAACCAATGAGCTGATATCCACTTCAGCAGCAGTGATCCTTGAGATGCTTGGCTATAAGAGCATGAGCAACCATGAGAAACAATACCCACCATGGAAAAGAAGGCTGGAGGCCAAAATCAATAGCCTAGTGAACTAGACCAAATTCTTGCCTTGCAAAGTTTGGTCTAGGCACGCTTCATAGGAACCCTCACAGCCCGATCCACTGCTGTGGCTGTCCAATCACAGCTCGCTATAGTTTTGGTTGGGCCAATCACAGCGCTCTATATTGTGGGCCAATCACAGAGCGGGAGTGGCCGATGACGTCAGAGCTGCGGCCGCGAACCCAAACAACATGGCAGCAGCGCAGGANGAACTCCCTCTGGTTACGTCAGAGGCTAAGATCTAGAAAAAAGAGCGTTTTTAGAAGCTTTGCTGAAAAAGGCTAGCCTAGTGAACTAGACCAAATTCTTGCCTTGCAAAGTTTGCTCTAGGCACGTTTCATTGGAACCCTCGCAGCCCGATCCACTGCTGTGGCTGTCCAATCACAGCTCACTATAGTTTTGGTTGGGCCAATCACAGTGCTCTATATTGTGGGCCAATCACAGAGCGGGAGTAGCCGATGACGCACCACGTTGGTTTGAAACGGCTTTGTCATCAACATTGGATTATTTAGACTCCAACGTGCGTAAGTCTGTCTGATATACTTAGCGGCTTCTTATTTTTATCAAACTAAGTAGTGCAATGTCCCAGTACACCTGATATTCACATGTTTTTATACAAAAACGACAGAAATCATTGATGTTAGACGCCATTGCTGCCTCCCTCTTTTCCGTCGCTGTGATTACGTCACGTTGTTCGTTACTCTGATTGGTCCTAGTGCTATCCAATTGCGTGCTGACATTTTGAAAGACAACCGTAGATCCCGCCTCACGACTGAGAGCCGTCAATGGGTCGTGGCCAGACTATATATTCACATATATAGGATGGCTTGCCAGGCTACAAAATCAAGGCAGCCTCGGCGAGAAGTGAGCCAACTGTCAGAGCTCCAGAAGGGTACAATGAGAACAGCAGTACCCAAGAGATACAGCCAGATACCCATACTCAAGGCACTAGAAACTGCCAAACTTGACCAGCTGCCTAAAGAGATACTCAAGAGAAAGTGGCCATTTTTTCCATCATGCAGCTGCTCTCGTCCTCCAAATAGATTCAATGTTGCTGGACCTCGACAGAATAATGGTATTAATGTTACTCTGGATGCTTTTTGGAACTGATCAGTGACATTGCTTACTGCCAAAGCAGTTAAATGGTCACTGATATCTGATTTGTGCATGCTCTCTAACACTGTTATTTTTTATGAGTATCATTATTTCTTTGGTTTATCTTCATTTTGAGCCTTCTCCTTTGTCAGCTATTGCTTCATGAAGTTAATGGTGAGCACGTTTGTGTGATGGTGCTGTGCAGTTAGTTCAAAGGCTACTTGGCTGACAGAATAAGTGTGAGGGTCTCAGAACAGCAGATATGATGACAGATATGAAAACAAAAAACTGATCATGATAAATTACCAGCTCAGTGGCCTAGTGGTATGAGGTTGCTGTTAGGCTGTAGTTTCACCACACAGACTGGATGAGCCCCATTAAACTAATTTACATCCTCCACCAAACCAGACTAGACTGTTAGAATGGATGCATTGAACCAGAACACCGCAAAACTGTGCTGGTTAGTTGCATTTGTGCATCACATTTCATTTGTACATTGGTTGATATGAAATGCTTCCTGTTAACCTACGATGGTGCTTGTGTAGAGACGTGTGCTAGGAACATCAGCTCTGGCTGTACGTTCTGTGTTAACGTTGTTAAAGGGATTTTTTTTGCTCCACTTAGCTCATGCTTTTATATCCACTCATGTAACTGAAATATGTTTTAATTGTTCATCGTGTGTCCAGCTCATATATTAGTCTATTAGTTTCACAAACAATATTTGTTTATTGTTTCAGGGGTATGCAATTCCGGTCCTGGAGGGCTGGTATCCAGCACATCTTAGTGTTAACTCTGTGTCAACACACCTGAGTTCAATCAGCAGGTGATTAACAAGGTTCTGCTGCACAGGTGAGTCAACCACTGAATCAGGTGTGTTGGAGCAGAGAAACCACTAAAACATGCTGGATACCAGCCTCCAGACCCGGAGTGTGTGTGTGCGTGCGTGATGCACTCTTAGGTCTTAGTTTTCTCGGGCCGGTGTTCAGTCACGACTCTGCTGATCACCTGCTGCTGCTGAGAGGATTTCTCCTGTCAGCAAAAGGAACAGGTGAGCTGCTGTCAACAAGCTTTAGTTCCATTAGAAACACTTTCTAGGACCAAATGACTGAAGTGACCTGGTATTTATCCTTTTATAGTTAATAAATACACCAAACAGGTGGTAGAAAATAAGCCTGAATATTTCCTCCCACAGCTCAGCTCTGTTAGAAAGAAGCAAATGTCTGCTTCAGCTGGACAATAATAATATAAAGGTGTTCACAGGTAACTGATCTTTTCATGAAAAGGGAATATTAATCATTTTTAATTTTAATAATGATTTCATTTCATTTTTAAGGTGTGGAAGTCTGTGAACATTTGAACAGAATATTCTGATTGGTGTAAAGGATACATGATATTAATAACAGGTCAGGATCTAAGGTGGGTCAGTCTGAGTCATAAAACTCTGCCCTGGGCCTAAAGCCCTGCAGCTTCATTCTACTTTGTTCCTTAAATTGTCGTGAGAGTCACTAGTGTTGAAAGTTCTGCACACTCACACGTTCAGCAGTGAGCTCTGCCAGCTGATTGGTTCTTTTGGTGACATTGGTTCAGTTGTGGTACTGAGCAGATGCATCAGTGGATTTTGCTGTGTTCAGAATGGATTAAAGAAAGGACAGGATAACAATGTTAACTCAAATATATTATAATGCTGCATGCACCAGCTTGTAACTATACTTTAGTACCCCCCCAGAGTGTTGGAGACTTAGCTTCTTCTCTGACCTTTATTCATGTCTGCTTTTTGGTGCTGGTGGTGCACGCCGTGGGGTATAAAGTATATTTCTAATACACTTTAAAAAAATAGGGTTCAGTGAAGTAGTCCGCATAACCCTTCAAAAGTAGGTAGTTGCGGCCCTGTATGTGGACCAACACACACTCAAGGTCACACAGTAGACCTAATCTTAACCAAAGATGTTGTTAGGGATGTGGGTCTAACTGACCACTTCTGTGTTCTCTATGATGGTGGTGGTCGGAGGGACTGGTGGCGCCAGTGCTCGGCAGCCTCGCCTCTGTCAGTGCGCCCCAGGGCAGCTGTGGCTACATCGTAGCTCATCCCCACCAGCGTGTGAATGGGTGAATGACTGATTGTGTTGTGAAGCGCCTTGGGGGGTTGTAGAACCCTAAGAAGGCGCTATACAAATACAGGCAATTTACCATGATGTCAGTTTCACCTGCTACCCATCAAACCTCCGTTGTTCTCAAAAAAAGGTATCTGAGTGATCACACTGCTTCAGTTTTTATAGAATGTATGACTATGTCAACAAGTATAACTACCAGCTGTGTTGATTTGCTTCTAAATCATTTCACCTGCAAAACTCAAGATGTCCTTGATACCATTCCACCCGAAAAGGTCAAACTTATCTCTGGCAAACAAAAAGCTCCATGGAGGTTCACTACATCAGTTACAAATCAGAAAAGAGAATGCAGGAAAGCTGAATGTAAATGGAGAAAAAGTAACCTCCCAGGTCACTATGTGAACTTCAGAATGCAGCTGCGCACTTACAACTGAATTAAATAAGGAGAGACAAGCCTTTTTCTCCATAGTCATTAGTGATAACATTAACAATTCCTGTTCTGTTTGCTATTGCCAAGAGGGTAACTAATCTCCCAACACAGTTAGTCCCTGATTACTTATCCCAAACTAAGTGTAATGAGTTTGCATTAGCGGTAGACCGATATTCATTTTTCTATTACCGATACCGATGATATGTAAGTAAGTAAAGTAAGTAGTCTTGAGATGAATGAGACTGAATTGTACAAACTGTCTTGTAGATCATTGGCAGACCCAGGGGACTACTGTCCCATGTGAGCATGTCTATGTGACAGTATGTATGTAAAGTTATATACTCTAAAGATAACATTCTGATTTATTTATAGGTTATTAAATTAGAAAAGGGAGGGGAACTTTACAAGCGAGAGCTTCATCCCACTCCCCTTGAACATGTATTAAATAGTCATTGTTATTTCTGTTCTTTTGTTTCTCTGATTATTTTGTTTTATGTATGTATGTATGTATGTATGTATGTATGTATGTATGTATGTATGTATGTATGTATGTATGTATGTATGTATGTATGTATGTATGTATGTATGTATGTATGAGGTTGGCACATTGGTACACTTTCATTTACAAGGCCATGCTTGGATTACTACCCAACTACATCTGTAACTTAATCTCACGGAGAAGTGTAACTTCTCACAGTCTGCGTGCAAACGATCAGTTGTTACTCTGTGTTCCGTTTGCTCACACTGAACTGGGCAAAAGGGCTTTTGTTCACTCTGCTCCTTCTGCATGGAACAGGCTGCAGGAAAACTGGAAACTAACCGAGCTCATCTCCTTGAATACATTTAAAACCAGACTGAGAGCCCTTGAGACAGATTCCCTGTGTTGTAATTGCCTTCTATAATTCTGTACATAACATGTCTGTGTAACTGAAAAATATATATATGTGGTAACTGTAACTTTTGCTGCCTCTTGGCCAGGACTCCCTTGAAAATGAGGTTTTTAATCTCAATGGGACCTTCCTGGTTAAATAAAGAATAAATAAAATAAATAAATGTGTAAAATTCAAATTCCAATTTATATCTTGAATGTTACTACATATACATGTAGCTAAAACCTATTACAATATAGTTTAGAACTTTAGATTCTTGTTGGACTGCAATAATTAAAAATGCATTCTTTTTAGTGTGTCTGACGGAGTTGACATAAATCGAGTTCTAACTCGAAAAAAGTGAATTTGTTAAAAATAAGTTTTTCATTTAGAACCTGCACCTTTACATGGTTATATAGCTTAGACTTTTCTCTACACAAATAGATAATTAAAATGAATATAGTGTATATTTAAAAAAAAGATTTTAAAACCTGTTTTGTCCCGACTCTCAAGAATGAGTGAGGTATTTTTCCTAAAGCACTGAAAACTGCTGCTGTTAAGCCTCTTTTAGAGAAAAACAAACTAGATCCTTAGTGATGAATAACTACAACAGACCAATCTCTAATCTCCCTTTTATTGGGAAAATTATAGAGAAAGCAGTTATGATCCAGCTGAACAACTTTTTGGAGACAAACAACATCCTGGATAGTTTTCAGTCAGGCTTTAGTCAACACCACAGCACTGAGACTGCACGGATCAAAGCAGATCACCATGACATGTGGGGTCCCCCAAGGCTCAATTCTTGGACTACCACTTTTCAAACTTTACATGCTCCCCCTGGGTCAGGTCATACACAATAACAACATTACCTATAATAGTTATACAGATGACACCCAGATCTACCTAGCTCTATCACCTATGGTCCCCCTAGACCAGAGGTCCCCAAGCCCCGGGCCTTGGACCGGTACTGGTCTATGGGTCATTTGATACTGGGCCGCACATGGCCACACAAAAAGAAAAAAACTACATTTCTGCACAGCATGTTTTATTTTGAAAAATGACAGGATTGTCTTCATTACATCTGCCTACGCCTCACTCTTCACCGCTCTTGACGCATTCCTAAATGCTTTTCCGGGTCACGTGGCATGGTACCACTAAAAACGCACCCTTTAGCTAGCAAAATGAGTAAAAAACAGGAATCTCTTGAAGGTTTCTTTGCAAAGGGGAAAAGGCCCACTGAGGAGACAAAAGAAGAGAAGCCTATGACTTCCAAAAAGAAGAAACCTGCATATAACAGACAATACCAGGAGTTGTATTGAAATATGGATTTGTCGTGGCAGGGGATTGCCAGGCACAAAGCCCGCTCTGCGTTATATGTGGCAGCCGGCTCGCTAATGAGGCAACGAAGCCTTCAAAACCACTTTGCCACTTGGAGACCAAACACCCAGCATTAAAAAGCAACCCTTTGGAGTAATTTGAAAGAAAATAACGTGAACAAGAAGGGCAGGAGAAATTACTGAGGGCCACCTAATCAACAAACGTAAGTGCACTAAAAGCATCATACTTGGTGGCTAACCGTATTGCTAAGGCTAAGATGCCATTCACTGTTGGTGAAGATTGATCCTCCCTGCCACTAAAGATATTTGTCGTGAACTTCTGAGAGAAGCTGCTCTGACAAAAATAGCACAGGTGACTCATTCAGTTAGCACCATCATTCGGTGCATTGAGCAAATAGCAGAGCTCTATGCTTCCCTGGTCTCTGGTCAGGTCCCTGCTTATTTTAAGAACGCTGTAATCCACCTGCTTCTTAAAAAACCCAATCTTGATCCATCTCTCCATAGCAGCTTCAGACCCATCTCTAAACAACTCACAGCTGCCCTTGATGAACATAACATCTACCATAATTTCCAGTCAGGTTTCCGTAGAGCTCATTCTACTGAAACAACTCTTCTCAGGGTCTCTAATGACCAGGGCCGGTGCTAGCCATTTGGGTGCCCTAAGTACAAATGCTCTGTGGTGCCCCCCCCAAATAAAAATATTTATATACAACAGTATGTGCCAGTGCATCTCTTGTTATTTCCAAAATCGCTTCTTTAGTTTTAAATTGAACTAAAATTATTGAAATTTAATAAAACATTAAACTAATTTTGCCTCAACAGCACCTCACAATTAAAGAAATAAATAAAATAAGTTAAAATAATAATACCACCACTATTCTTAAAAAACATCTATGAAATGATTGGAGAGGAATTGAAAATTAAAAGGGACCTAGAATGTAAACCAACATTTTCCTTGTTGTTGTTGAATAAGACAGCTTGGGTGGTCAACAGTAGCATGCCATAAAGTCAAAGCCGTGTGTGACCTACTTTTTATGTAAATTAGAAAGTTGAAAAAGGCGAGAGAAAACCTCCTGTTCTGAGAAAGCCTTCCTTAACACGTCATAAGGGGAAGCCACGCCTCCTCAAACCTGCATGTCATGCAGGCCTTCTGGGGAAACCAACTAATCAGCATGTCCTGGCCGAGTGGGAGGGACTAACAGCTCTTTTCACTGAAGGCCTGAGTAAGGGGGTTTAGAATGGCCTGTATCAGGGCTCCTGGGACAGATGAAAGCCAAAAAAATTTTCTTATGCTTATTGGAGGCTCAAAGCTCTGTTTTAGATTGTTGATTAATTGCATTCTAGGACACCTTTAAAAACAGTATAAGGTATTCAAATATTAGGTTTGGCTTAATATTAAGAAAGTGTAACTAAGGCTGATCCTTTAAAGCAGCGTTTCCCAACCCTGGTCCTCAGGGAACACTGTCCTGCATGTTTTCCATGTCTCTGCTTCAGCACACCTGATTTAGACTGCCTCCTCAGGAGGCCAGTTAATCACTCATTCATTTAAGTCAGGTGTGTGGCATCAGGGAAACACTGGTGTTTGAAAAGGCAACATGGAAAACATGCAGGACAGTGGGCCCTGAGGACCAGGGTTGGGAAATACTGCTTCTATCTATCTATCTATCTATCTATCTATCTATCTATCTATCTATCTATCTATCTATCTATCTATCTATCTATCTATCTATCTATCTATCTATCTATCTATCTGTCTGTCTGTCTGTCTGTCTGTCTGTCTGTCTGTCTGTCTGTCTGTCTGTCTGTCTGTCTGTCTGTCTATCTATCTATCAGCAGTTAGGAGTTACAGTTACATGTCACAAATGTCACACAGGAACTTTTATTTATTATTCAAATAAAATAATTTAAATACCATCTAGGGGTGGGCAATATCGTGTCATTCATAATATAACCCGTAACTATTTTTTGCCAAGAAAAAAAATCTATCATGTTAAGCTAATGTCATGACGTAATTGCCTCCACTACACAGAGGATTATGTTCATGTGGGTCGTCAGCATGAAGTTATTAAAAGTTATGAAAGCAAACATGGCTGGAGTTTTAGTTTTAATTCATATCAGCCAGTAGGGAAAAATACGTTTGACAAATTTTGGCCTCTCCAGGCTTCCATACCTGCAACCTGGTTATGCAAAGTTTAGCTCGTCCCTGCACATAAACAGCAAAAACACACCGGTGAAGCAGTAAATTAAAACATCCAAATCGGCTGGCGATGCGGTTTCATATTTCTAAATATTTAGCGTGTCATTTTGGCGGCGCGCAGGTCAGGGCACGGCTCTTGGACAGAGAACCGAGCCTGCCCATCCCATCAGCAGCAGGTGAAGCGCACCGCTCCCCTGGTCACATCCAGAGCGGGCGCGAGAGAGGCACATCAACTTAGACTAGAAATATGGGATTCTGTGTGTGAAATAACGCTAGTTAAATGGTCCTCTCAGTGTTGCTTGTGTGCATGGTGGCCAGTAGCTGATATTATAATTAATTTTTTTTTTAGAAACCTGATTGCTTGGTGCCCCCTGGCCAGTCAGTGCCCTACGCAGTGTGCGTGATGCGCGTTTAGGGAGCGCCAGCGCTGCTAATGAGCTTCTGACTCACAGTGATGCAGGAGACTGTTCTGTTCTGGTTCTGCTGGACCTGACTGCAGCCTTTGACACTGTTGACCATCACCTGCTACTGGATAGGCTGAGAGACTGGGTTGGCCTATCAGGAACTGCTGGAGTGGTTCTCCTATTATCTGTCGGAGCGTTCCTTCTCTGTGGCCATCTCCAAGTTTTGGTCCTCCTCCACCTCCCTCACCCATGGTGTCCCACAAGGTTCTGTGCTGGGCCCTCTACTTTTCCTCCTTTATCTGCTCCCTCTCCAGCACATCTTGAGCACTTTTAAAGGAATCTCCTACCATCTTTACGCAGATGACATCCAACTGTACATCTCCTTTAAGCCCCATGAGATGTCTAAGCTGCAGCTGTTGCACAGCTGCTTAGACGCTATTAAAACCTGGATGGCTGGGAACTTTCTACAGCTGAATGAAGACCAGACTGAGATCCTCATCTGTGCTCCAGACAAGCTGGTTCCCAAAGTCAGAGACTCTCTTGGTCAGCTTGCTTCTCACACCAAACCTTCTGTCAGAAATCTTGGTGTGACCTTTGACCCAGCTCTCACCCTGGATTCTCATGTCAGTTCTCTTGTTTGCTCTTCCTTCTTCCATTTTTTGTATATTGTATGAAAGGGCGGCAGTAACTCAGTAGGTAGAGCAGGCTGTGCAGTAATGGAGGGGTTGCCGGTTTGATCCCAGCTCCATCCCAGGAAGTCCTTGGGCAAGACTACTGACTTGCCTGTGTTGGTGGTGGTCAGACTGCCTCAGAGCAGCTGTGGCTAGTGTAGTTTTCCATCACTAGCAGAGAATGAATGAGAGAGAGAATGAATAACAGATTCTCTGGGCAGCACGTTGTGCTACATTATTATTACATTGGAATTTAGTTAAAAAATATAGACATATACGTTTGGGTCCATACCGCCCAGCCCTAGATGAGAACCCAGGAAAACCCTGGATCAGAAGGGACAACGGTTAATGAAGGAAACATGCTAATGACTCTCCTGCTTTTGGTTTGTTTGTTTTTCAGAGGGAGAGACTCAGAAACATTGAGAGAATCTGCAACCTGCTGAGGAAGGTAAGCTGTCACCACCACCTCCATGTTGTGTCAATAGAAAGCTTGATGAATGACTGGACCACACCTCTGGTTCATACGTGTGATCCATATCCCACATCCTGGTACCTGCAGAGTAGGGTAGGTCTATCTTCAGTTGCTTTGGTTTTAAATAAAGTGTTGGGCTGCTTGAATTTGACCTCTGTCTCACTGCCACATGTTGGGCTGACATCAGTCAGAGACAGAGATGGATGTTTGTTTCTCTGTCCTCTTCCAGGAATCAGCATAGGGATCCTCCAGTTTCAGCGTGACATCTGTTTCTCCCTCCACCCTCCCTCTTAAATTCTGTGTGTGTGTGTGTGTGTGTGTGTGTGTGTGTGTGTGTGTGTGTGTGTGTGTGTGTGTGTGTGTGTGTGTGCACGTGTGTGTGTGCGTGCACGTGTGTGCGTGCACATGTGTGTGCGTGTGTGTGTGTGTGTGTGTGTGCACATGTGTGTGTGTGTGTGTGTGAGTGCACGTGTGTGTGTGCACGTGTGTCTGTGTGTGTGCACGTGTGTGTGTGCGTGCACGTGTGTGCGTGCACATGTGTGTGCGCATGTAGAATAGAATAGAATAGAATAGAATAGAATAGACTTTATTGATCCCTCAGTGGGGAAATTCACTTGTCACAGCAGCACCATCACTCAAAGGGTAATTAGAAGAAGATAAAAACAAGGATACATGTATATACACATAGGCAGTAATCTAGTATTGTAATCTTAGATCACTAAAAAAACCACAAATAAAAGATGAAAACAGACTTGGTACCAACACTATGCAGCATACTGTAAGAGACACAGACAACAATGTGAATCCGGTATTGCACAAGTATAGAACACATAAATATTGCATTGGTGTTATTGTGTACCAGGATGATACCAGTACAGCTTAAACAGAGGAGTTATACACTCTTACAGCAGAGGGGATGAAGGATCTGCGATAGCGCTCAGTTTTACATCTGGGATGTCTCAGTCTACCTCTGGAGGAGCTGTCCATGATCTCCACAGTGGAGTTCAGTGGGTGGGAGGGGTTTCTTTAGATGGAGGTCATCTTCACCAGCATCCTCCTTTCACACGTCTCCTCAACAGAATCCAGTGGGCAGCCCAGAACCGAGCTAGCTTTGGTAGCTAGCTTGTTCAGTCTCTTCCTGTCTCGGTCAGAGCTGCCTACACCCCAGCAGACCACAGCAGAATGAATAACAGAGCCAACAACAGAGTGATAAAAGGATTTTAGCAGCTGGGAGTTAACTCTGAAGGACCTCAGCCTCCTCATGAGATGGAGGCGGCTTTGGCCCTTCTTATACAGAGCATCTGTGTTGTGGGACCATTTCAGTTTACTGTTGAGGTGAACACCCAGGTACTTAAAGGTGTCCACCACCTCAATGTCTGCTCCCTGGATGTTTACTGGTGAGTGAGGAGGAGTGTTTCTCTGGAAGTCAATCACCATTTCCTTTGTTTTACTGGTGTTCAAGCGAAGGTGGTTACGCTCACACCAGTCCACAAAGTCCATGATGACTGACCTGTACTCCTGGTCGTCCCCCTCAGACACACAGCCGACGATGGCCGAGTCATCAGAGAACTTCTGGAGGTGACAGCTGCTGGTGTTGTAGGCAGAGCTTAATTTGAGCCGGATCTTGCCAGAACAAGATCCGGGAACTCTCTTATTTTGAAGGGACACGTTCCGGTAATTGTCTGCTAGGATCCGTTAACTTGCGCTGCTACCTCATGATTACAGTGGGTGTTGGGCTGTGTTGGGCTGTGTTGGGCAGGGACTTCCGGGTGAGTGTTTCATTTGTCCAATCTCATACCTAAACTTTTCGCTTTTCAGCAAAATCGCCGTTTTTAAGCCAACTAAGCCGTTCTGGTTTCAGCAGTCAACAAGGGAAATAGGGGATTCATCTTGTTCACAAACGATCTTTTTTTTAGCGTGTCGTCATTTGACCAATCACAATCGCGGAAACAGACGCTTTGACAGCGCCGCAGCCGGACCGCACAGCGCTCACGAGCAGCGGCTTTGAGCTTAAAGTTAGTCAAATCTAACAAAATCACCACTAAATAACACGGTTTTCTGGCGAGGACTGTAGCAGATTTACCTCCTTTCAGCCTTTAGAGATTTTCCCCCGAGGCTCGTCGTGTTTTTTTTCAAGTCAAGTTCGGAGTTGAACATAACCACCGCCAGCAACACTATTTAAAAAGCTTAATGCCAAAGAGACACTTAAAGTTTTTTTTTTTTTAATTTGGCAGAATTTAATTCTATTGAATAAAAATTCTAAAAATAAATGTGAAATTGGTGGAGTTGATTAAAAAGGTGAAACACAGAACTGGTGATAATTTGATGTTTTGAAACCAGTCAGATCACCAAGGGAACAGTGAAATAATAATAAATAAATACTGGTTTCACATGATTGTATCTGTAGTTTAAACATTTAGTAAATGTTCTGCCTCGCATAAAGAGGATGGTAAAACAAAGTGAATGTAAGCATAAATACATACATTTAATTACTTTATTATGTTATTTTTATTATTAACTATTACTTTATTATTATAACACTAGAAATAAATAATGAGGGAAATATTCTGGAACCGCACCATGAAGCAACCTTATGGCCATAGTATGTGCAGTATTCTGGAAATGGTGTATGTGTGTGTGTGTGTGTGTGTGTGTGTGTGTGTGTGTGTGTGTGGCCTCATAATGAGAGAAGGTGGAGGCTCTAATGATAAATGCTGTGATATCAGACTCTAGATGAATGTGTGTTGTTGGTATTCAGCCTGATGTAAAGGATGATGTCAGGTTGGTAGCAGAGCTCTCAGGTTTAGTGTAAAGGTCAGAGTGAGATCATGGAATTGGATCAGGAATTTCCTACAGACAGGAAAAAGATAACAGCCAACATAGCAGCATTTATCACACTGGATAACTTTCTTGTTGTATACTGTTCCATGTACTCCTGGATGAGTGACGTTTTTAAGGATTAGTTAACAAAATGACAAATACAGAAAGGACAGGTTGGATGTGTTCTCCCTTTTTTCTTATTTTTTAATGCATTGCATCACCACCTCGTATCAGAATGGAACTCAGTATTGGAAGATAATCAAAATCAAACTAGATAAATTGCATTTCTTGCAGAAATGCGTTTGAATGCTTTATTGCTGAATATGATAGCTGAAACTGCTGAATTGAAGCTAAAATTAGCTTAATTGTCAATGTATTTCAAGATTTAGGAGCAAAAATTGCTAAAACGTTTTACAAAGCCCGAAAAGTAGGTAGAGAATAGAGAAAAAAATCCTAAACATCAGAAAAATTAAATATTTAAACTAGGGATGAGCGAGTACACCACTATCTGTATCTGTTCAACCATCTAAATTATCTGTATCTGTACTCGGAGTGGGTGGGGCCTAAACCGGAAACGGGCGTGGTTTAACCGGAAGTGGGTGGGGCTTAACTCGGTACATTATTTTAAGGCTGAAATTGATATGGATTGATCACAAGTTGCTATATGTATTGTTTATTTGAAAACTATTTACAGATCAGCCTCAGAATTGAGATTCAGTGTTTTTGATCACAATAGTAAAGGAACTATTACAGAACAAAGTTTTCAATAAACTCAGAACATGAATACTAAAGTGCATGAATGAATATAACTGAACTCATGCAGTAGGAAAAATAAACTACTAGAATAAGACACAACTTTTTAATTTTATTTTAGGATCAAACTATTTTTTTCTAAAGTTCTTGGCATTTTTCCCCACACAAAGTTAAACAAAACAATGTTGAGTTGTGTGTGTGAGAGGGAGGGAGGGAGGGAGGGAGGGAGAGAGAGAGAGAGAGAGAGGACCGGAGAGAAGGACAGTGACCAACGCGATACGAGCCGTTTTCAGCTCTCTTGTCAAATGCACCGCTATGAAACATAACTTTAAATGTTACACAAACTGAAAAAGAGGCGAGCTGAAGAAGGGAGTACTGATTACTGAAGCAACGTGACAAGAGAGCTGATATCTATATGGCTACGAGCACAGAGGCAGCAGTCACTGTCGTTTGTGAGCAGAGCGCAGCTCCCTGCGCTGCAGAGATGGTTTTGTGTTTCGGGAGGGGAGGGCGCTCTGTGGGACTGGCCAATCACAGAGCGTAAAGACAGTCAGTTACCCAATGAGGATTCTCCTTCCACCCGAACACAGATAATCATGAATTTTACTCGGTTCATGCTCGTACTCGTCAAAGATGCATTATCCGTACCGGATACTCATCTGAAACGAGTATCCGGCTCATCCCTAATCTAAACATAGTTTAAAAAACGTTGCTGCTAAAATGTTTAAACAGCTCATAATTGAGTATAAGTAGTTTAATAGTTACATTTTCACAATTAGTTGAATTGTGAATTTAGCAGTATATGATGAAATTTGAAACTGATAGCTGAAGATGCTGAGTAGCTGAACTGAAATAAGCAGTTTTCTGCTGCAAAATTTAGCTTAATTGTAAAAATGAGCTGAAAAGATTTAATGATTTAAGAGCAAAAAATCACTAACAAGTGTAATAAAGCCAAATAAGTAAGTGGAGAAAAGAGAAAACAATTCTAAACATCAGAAAACTGAAGTCTCAGTACACAGTTTAAAAAACTGGACAGCTGAAATGTTTAAACAGCTGGTATTTGAGTAGAAATAGTTTAATAGTTAAATTTTCACAATTAGCTGAACTGTGAATTTAGCAGCTGAAACTGATAGATGAACATGCATTAGAACTGAAGTAAAGTTGAAAATGAGTTCAATTGTCAAAGTTAGCAGAATGAGATCAAAAATAAACTGTTAGGAAGAGCAGAAATTGAACTTTGACGTTTCAAAACTCTCTCAGCCAATCAAAGACCAGGGATGGTGGATGACTGGTTTCCTGAGACCAATCCGATCGATTTGGTGTATAACATGTCTGGGTGCGTATTTCTGTTAACCAAGAAGAAGCTTGAACTCTCTCAGCCAATCAGAAAGCAGGGATGGAGGGGGCACCGGGTTCCTGAGACCAAGCCGATCGATTTGATGTATAGTATGAGTGGGTGCGTATTTCTATTAACCAAGAAGAAGCTTGAACTCTCTCAGCCAATCAGAGAGCAGGGATGGGGGGTGGGGGGCATTGGGTTCCTCAGACCAAGCTGAACAATTTGATGTATAATATGTGTGGGTATGTGTGGGTGTGTATGTCTGTATAGCCAGAAAAAAATTGAAAAACTCTCAGCCAATCAGGGAGAGGGGGGGGGGGGGGGGGGGGGGGGGGGGGGGGTAGTGGTAGAGAGCGATAGATGTAGAGAGAGAGAGGGAGAGAGACAATATTGATTCTGGCTTTGGTTTTGGTCAGTGTTCTGGGCCTGGTTCTAATCTAGCCCTGGTTCTGATCCATATGCTGGTTCTGGTCTGGACCTGGTTCTGGTGTTGGTTCTGATCCTGGTTCTGGTCTTAAACCAGATGCTGGTTCTGGTACTGGTTTGCTGTAACAAGCAGACAGACTGATAGAGAAGCCATAAGTCTCCAGTAGGATTGTACTTAAAATAGCTTTTCCGTATATCCGCTGTCAGACAGTCAAAATAGCGGGAAACGTCTGAACCAATCAGAAAGCTCCGTTATCACACCACTGTTCTGCTGCTGTTAGATGCAGCAGGCAGGCCCCTTAAAGGCAGGGTACATAAGTTGGAATTGTTAAAATAACTTTAAAAATGCTTAAATGTGATCATCTGACCCTGTTCTATGAGAAAAAGTAAGTCATCTTTCATATTTTATTTTTCTCCTAAGTCCCTCCCCTGGCTTTACAGCTAAACTACTCATTTCTGCAAGCCTACCACGTTGACCAATAGCGCTGCATTTCCGATGTTCTCTCTCTTGACTCGGCTTTCCCTGCATGTGCACGTTAGGAGGCGTGGCTTTTGGCTCATTCAGGAAGGCCGGGGATAGAGTAACAGCCTTTCGAATTTTAAAATCTCCCCCTCCTTGCTCTGATAACATCAACTTACGGACCCTGCCTTTAATGAGGAAGGCTTTGGATCTGTGCTTCAGATGTCCGATCAGAGGCCTCCAACTTCTCATCACCATTCGAAAAATATAGCACCGATTTGAAAAATTCCAAAAGCATCAGCATCAGAAGGCTTTGGTGGTGCTATATTTAATTTTTTGTGTGCCTACCTAGAATATTTGTAGGAGATATAATGAGATGATTTCTACTGTCTGGAGCAGAGAATGCCTGTTTTTTATGGGATTAAAATGTGACTGAATCCTCCTTCTGACGCTTGTAACTCAAGAACCGTGACAGCTACAGCTAAAACAAAGACATCCCATCGAAGCTGGCAAAAAAACCTTCTGTTTTTGAAAAAAATTACGCATGAACTATAAAAGATGTGGTTGTAGCAGATTTTTCTTTAGAGAAAGTCATCAGAGGCTGCAGCTGATCTGCAGCTTCAAAAGTCAGATTGGAGACCTCGAATCTCTCATCACCATTCAAAAAGTATTGCACCGATTACAAAAATTCCAAAAGCGTCAGCAGCAGAAGGCGTCGATGGTGCTCTGTGTGAATTTTTGTGTGGCTACGTCGAATTTTGTAGGATATATGAGGAGACGATTTCAGCTGTCTGGAGCAGAAAATGATATTAATTATAATGGGCGCCAATGGGAGAAAATCTGGCTCACTCCTCCTTCTGAGTCTCGTAGCGCCCGAACCGTGACAGATACAGCTAAACCAAAGACGTCCCATCGAACATGACAAACAAATCTACTGTTTTTGGAAAAATTATTAATGAACTCTAAAAGATGTGGTCGTAGCAGAATTTTGTTTAGAGAAATTCATCGGTTACTGTCATCTGCAGCTCCAAACGTCAGATTGGAGGCCTCGAACGTCTCATCACCATTCGAAAAGTCTTGCACCGATTCGAAAAATTCCAAAACCATAAGTGGCTGAAGGCTTTAATCAAATCAAATCAAATCAAACCTTTATTTATAAAGCGCCTTCCACAACCCTGTCAGGAAGCCCAAAGCGCTAGGTACAATACATAAAAAACAAAATCTTAAACACACTGAAACCATAAATACCTAAACACATGAACACACTGAGTACAGAAATCACAAAAAACAATTCAAAATAACAAGAAGCATATAAAACAGTACAAACTGAGGAATCGACTGTACATTAGCATACATGGGAATTAGATATAGTAAAATCCCTAAACACTCTGAGGGAACGCCAAATGGAGGAGATGGGTTTTCAGGCAACTCTTAAAAACCGGCAGAGACGAGGACAGCCTTATTGATGGCGGCAACTGATTCCAGAGTCTCGGGGCAAGGATCGAGAAAGCTCGGTCCCCTCGAGTACGACACCTAGAGCGAGGGACAACGAGCAGGCGTTGGTCAGAGGAGCGCATTGCGCGTGATGGGGAATGTCTTTTTAACAGTGTGGCTAGGTAGGGTGGAGCACCACCCTGGAAGAAATGAAATACAAAGACCAGGAGTTTAAAATGTGAACGATAACAGACCGGAAGCCAGCACAATGAAGCCAGAACCGGACTGATATGGTCCCGTTTCCTGGTCCCTGTCAGAAACCTAGCTGCACTATTTTGCACCACCTGTAGGCGGCGCAGTGATGTCTGACCTAGACCAGCATACAGCGAATTACAGTAGTCCAGCCTAGAGAGTACGAGTGCATGGAGTACTTGCTCCAAGTGGGCTCTCGACAACACAGGCTTGATCTTAGCAAGACGTCTGAGGTGAAAGAAGCTGGAACGGATAACGGAGTTTATGTGTACATCAAATTTGAGACCAGCATCTATTTTCACCCCCAAGTTATTCACCACTAGTTTTGAGTAGGGAGAGAGAGGGCCAAGGTCAACGCCCTTCGTCCCCCTATTAGGTTGAAAAACAATGAGCTCTGTTTTTCCCTCATTCAAATGTAGATAATTTGCCGTCAGCCAACACTTCACCTCATTGAGGCAGGACACAAAGGACTGGATGGATAGGCCTTTATCAGGGCACAAAGGGGAGTAAATCTGGCAGTCGTCAGCGTAGAGATGGAACGACAGGCCATGTTTACGGAATATCGACCCAAGAGGGAGC
>SSNS01000066.1:1536505-1551658 GCA_006937985.1 Aphyosemion australe
CTAGGGCGCCAAATGGTCTAGGACCGCCCCTGCATCTCACGCACATCCAAGCTCCGCCGCACGCAGCGCCTGTTTGTGCATTATAGAGATAATTCCCTTGGACATCCTCACTGGCTTCCCTGCTGTCATGACTGTCCTCACTCCCTGCTTTGGCTGCTCGCTCCTCTATTTTACACCTGCCAGCAGCTGTGTGACGGGGACTTCTTGGGTTAGAGCAACAGATGTTTCACTGCTGGTTAGATCTGAACCAGTGAGGCATCAACTACATTAGCCCAATTAACCCAATTAGCGTTGTCATTAAAGGGCGAAGCCCATACAAAATTGAAAGTTGGTTACGTATTGTAACCCCAGACTCTATGAGTTTGGCCATAGCCCTTTAAGACCAAGGGCCTCACTGGTTCTGGGTTCTTTGAGCCTTTGCAGATGAGCTATGGTCCTCAGTCTCTTTTATTCAGGGCCAAGGCCTGCCCAGTAGGCAAGCGTATACTAAAAGCTCTTCACAGTAGGCTGGCTTATCTGAGAAATAACCCAATCAGCATTGGCCTTAAAGGGCTACGCCCTACACAAACATGATGATCCTCTTCTTGGGGAAAAAGTGAGACCACATGAGAAGAATGAATGTATCACTTTCTGTTGTCACCCACAAACTGAACATCATAGCAATGACACTCGTTTTTCATTTGTTCACTAAAGTAAAACTTAATTGACCTTTTGCCGAGCCCCGCCCCCCTTAGTTACTGTTGCCAAGACTGACAATAAGTGGATCAAATACTGCAGCTCCGCAGATTTCCGCGATTGAAAGAAGTAGACAGATGCGTGTCAGCGACATTTTTTGGAGCAATTCCTCCTCAATATCATCCAGATCGAGGCAACAAGGGTTACAGTATGCAGTGGAGGGATATATTAGTGTCGGCTCCGCTGAGCGAAGCGTAGCAGGGAACAAGGAGTTTGGAGTTTCGGGAGAAGGCGGCGTCCGGGATCATGTGGATCGGTGTCCCTGTGAGCTGTCAGATGTCTGTAAGCTGTCAGATGATCTGAGCTGCAGGCATCTCTAAAAGCTCCCGGTGCTCTGCATCGCTCCAGTTTATGATCTCAGCTGGTTTTGTTAACAAAAAAAAACTTAAGCCCGTGTTTACTTTCATTTTCAATAGTTGCCGGCCGGAGCTCGGCATTAATTCATCACGTGATCATGACACCACCCGCTTTTGCGCCAAGGCTTAATGTGCGTTTATAAGACACACGGTTGAGGTAATATTACGCTGATTTGCCGGCACGGTGTGTCTTATCTAAAAGGGTCTTGGATAGTCTGGGAAGCGGACCTCCGCTCAGCCGCGGGCGGGGGGAGCACTCATGCTTGGCTGTTGCTGGTTGAGCTCGATGAGGAGGTTCTGAAGGGGAACGAAGGGGACACGGCTACTATCGAGGCTAATGCTTAGTATAAATTAGGCTTAGCTTCCTCATTTTGTTTGGAGTTGTCGGATAGTAACGGACCGGTTGCTATGATGTGTGATTGGACAATAGCGGTTCTGGGGTCGGGGCCGGCGAAAGGCTAATTTCATCTCTACATAGATGGAATCGAGGCACAGTTCACTGGATTGGTGGTTCCTGCCTGAAACGCACTCCCGATGCAGTGATACGCACTATTATGTTGGTGATAACTACTTTAGCAGGATTCCTGTCCACGTAAACCTGAACAACATATTAAAAGCTAATATTCCTCTGCGGCCCATGTTTCTATTTTGTATTTTTAATCAAAGACTAAAAAAGGAACTAAGAAAACATGAAATTTTTGTTTCTTCTTTTGTTCTGAGTCCTCAGTCTCTTTTATCCAGGGCCAAGGCCTGCAGGTGGACCACCTGTGGACAGGTAGAGACCACCTGCAAGCGGGCAGAGACCAGTGGGCGGAGACCTCTTGCGAACAGGCCCAGAGAAGCTTCCGGTGAGCCCATATTGGGCGGGCCCAGAGAAGCTGCAAGCCGGCCAATACCATTGGGCGGGCCCGTACCAGAATTTAGGAGACCAGCCAACAAGTTGAATGTCATTATTTTTGTTTTATATATTCCTATATAACTTTTTATTGTTGCTGTTGCACCTTTTGTTCTTGTGAAGCGCCTCATGATTTTTTATCCTGAGAGNAAATCAAATCAAACCTTTATTTATAAAGCGCCTTCCACAACCCTGTCAGGAAGCCCAAAGCGCTAGGTACAATACATAAAAAACAAAATCTTAAACACACTGAAACCATAAATACCTAAACACATGAACACACTGAGTACAGAAATCACAAAAAACAATTCAAAATAACAAGAAGCATATAAAACAGTACAAACTGAGGAATCGACTGTACATTAGCATACATGGGAATTAGATATAGTAAAATCCCTAAACACTCTGAGGGAACGCCAAATGGAGGAGATGGGTTTTCAGGCAACTCTTAAAAACCGGCAGAGACGAGGACAGCCTTATTGATGGCGGCAACTGATTCCAGAGTCTCGGGGCAAGGATCGAGAAAGCTCGGTCCCCTCGAGTACGACACCTAGAGCGAGGGACAACGAGCAGGCGTTGGTCAGAGGAGCGCATTGCGCGTGATGGGGAATGTCTTTTTAACAGTGTGGCTAGGTAGGGTGGAGCACCACCCTGGAAGAAATGAAATACAAAGACCAGGAGTTTAAAATGTGAACGATAACAGACCGGAAGCCAGCACAATGAAGCCAGAACCGGACTGATATGGTCCCGTTTCCTGGTCCCTGTCAGAAACCTAGCTGCACTATTTTGCACCACCTGTAGGCGGCGCAGTGATGTCTGACCTAGACCAGCATACAGCGAATTACAGTAGTCCAGCCTAGAGAGTACGAGTGCATGGAGTACTTGCTCCAAGTGGGCTCTCGACAACACAGGCTTGATCTTAGCAAGACGTCTGAGGTGAAAGAAGCTGGAACGGATAACGGAGTTTATGTGTACATCAAATTTGAGACCAGCATCTATTTTCACCCCCAAGTTATTCACCACTAGTTTTGAGTAGGGAGAGAGAGGGCCAAGGTCAACGCCCTTCGTCCCCCTATTAGGTTGAAAAACAATGAGCTCTGTTTTTCCCTCATTCAAATGTAGATAATTTGCCGTCAGCCAACACTTCACCTCATTGAGGCAGGACACAAAGGACTGGATGGATAGGCCTTTATCAGGGCACAAAGGGGAGTAAATCTGGCAGTCGTCAGCGTAGAGATGGAACGACAGGCCATGTTTACGGAATATCGACCCAAGAGGGAGCAGATAAATAGAAAACAAAAGAGGACCAAGGATCGACCCCTGGGGAACCCCCCAGGAGAGCCGTTCCCAAGAAGAAAAAACATCACCCAGTTTAACACAGAAAGTCCTGTTGTGGAGGTACGACCTAAACCAATCCAGAGCTGACCCCTTGATCCCCACCCATCATTCCAATCGTTCAAGCAGGATCACATGGTCAACAGTATCAAAGGCTGCTGTCAGATCTAACATTAGAAGCACCACAGATGTACCCTGATCCAGTGATAGATATATATCATTTAACACCTTTAGTAGAGCCGACTCTGTGCTATGGCCAGACCTGAAACCTGACTGGAAGACCTCGAAAAGATCAGAATCAGCCAAATGTGAGATAAGCTGCTGATAGACGACTCTCTCGAGCAATTTAGATGTAAATGGCAGGTTAGAAATAGGCCTGTAGTTTTCAATCACAGAGACATCAGCACCTGGTTTCTTCAGAGTCGGCCAAACTGGTGCTCTGTGTGAATTTTTGTGTGGCTACGTTGAATATTGTAGGAGATATGATGAGACGATTTCAGCTCTCAGACAGCGATCGAAGCACAAAGTCTAAAAATCATTTGAATGGCCGCCAATGGGACAAAATCTGGCACTATCGGCCTTCTGAGGCTTGTAGCGCCCGCACCGTGACACCTACAGCTAAAACGAAGACATCCCATCGAAGCTGACAAAAATTCCTACTTTTTGAGGTAAAATTTGTTTAAGTATTGTAAACAGTGTGGGTGCAGTAAACATCTGTTTGCAGAAAAAGTGACCTTGAAATGTTAGAGTGCGGAATGTTCAGGTTAAGCTGGGCGTACACTGTGCGACTTTTTCACTCATAGCTCACAGCTTCAGCTCAAACTGTACGACTTCCTCGCAGAGCAAATCTCACGAGTCATGTGCTCACACTGTACGACCCAGTTCTCGGATGCTACCTGACTGCTCACATTGTACGTCTGGCATGAACTTGTCGCAGCTAAAAAAAAAGTGTATATGACGCAACACGTTGGTCTGAGTCCGGGAGGACGAGGACGGCATTTGGAATAGAAGTGTACTCTGTTGCTTCATGGCAAGCGCTGCTTGTTGCTATGGTTAAAAAAATCAATCTGACATAAAAATAAAAGTCTGGTTTGTTCCTTAAATAACAAAATAACAATGAAAACATATTACTTGTATTATATTTGATCCACTTTTGATCAAAATCAAAAAATTACCAGCATTTCCCGCTGTTAAATGAAGAAAAAAAGTTTATTTTTCATCAAAACAAAGCAACATTGCTTTTATTTTGATAGTGGGTTAGCTATTTGTTTTTGCTTCCACTTCCTTCATTTGCGCTACTGCTTCTGTGTTTGCGCATGCGCCGTGTGCGGTTCTGATACTGTTTGGGTCACAGACGCTCGCAGCTCCGCTTCAACAGTGCGATACCCTCACAAGGGACGAGCAAAATATCAAACACGCCAAAAATCCTCGCGAGCTAACGATTGCTGATCGGTAGCTGGTCATGTGGTGTTAATCGCCTCTCGTAACCCCCTGTATACTACACGACGCTCAGCGCGAAACTCGCCCCGAGCTCGTACATTCTTGCATGAGGGGAAAATCGGCTCAAAAAAGTGAAAAAGTCGCACAGTGTATGCCCGCCTTTAGAGTGGAGTGGAAAAATTTCAGAAAAGTGGTAAAGGTCAGAACTAATTAACACTACGACCACAATTTGTGGAGTACATCCATAAATTATAGCTCAAAACGGAGGAATCTTCGTCAGCTTTCATCCAGTGCAAGTCCCATTTCCATCTGTTCTACAGTTCTCTCAGGACACTGCCTGCCTGAAGCAGAGTCGGTTTTGGGCCCTATTCTTTTGAATGGGGGGAGGAGGAGAAATTTCTGAACTTTTCCAAATCGTACCTTAAGTTTAACCTGTGATTATAGAAAAACCGTAAAAGATATCAAGAAGCTGAAAACATTTGAAATAGTTGAACTTGTTGTGAGTTTGTTAAAAGTTGAATGAAGTCCCTAGGTTGAAGTTAACCCTGCCAAGTAAGAGGTCAAAAACATGAACGATTTTGTGAAAAATTGATCGATTTTAAGCATTTTCCATTCATTTCAATGAGCTGAAAATTCGCAGAAAAAGCTGAATAAATCGGAAACGGTTGCAGATATCAATACCAAGAGATATCGCCGGAAAGAGCTGAACGAGCTGAAAGGTTTGATACCAAATTTGCTGAAATAGCTGAAAAACTGTAGGAGATACAGTTCAAAAAACGTACGGAAACTGAAAAAGTGGAGGAGGAGAAAAACAATAGTTTGAATGCTTTAAGAAGCATTCAAACTAATAAAGAGAAACAGAAATCAATACTTTGAATGCTTGTTAAAGCATTCAAACTAATAACGGGCCCTATCACGGTATAAGAGGGGTGCTAGCATAGATATCATATATATCACTAGATGCCTTAACTGGGAGTCGACAGCGTCCCTACATGGCGGCCATCTTACCTCGGACAGCTTATGTTCTGTTCTCAATGGTAGCAGATGGAAGGTGAGTGAACAACTTAAACAAAAACACTCTTAACTCGATGAAATATTAAGGGATTTACAAGCGGGTTGCATTATTACAAACCTTATAGCACATAGGCTTGATAGGACATACTTGCACATTTTTAAATTAACGGGCCAAATCCGTCATATTTCACAGCCACATCTCTGGCGTTTATAACAAACCAAACCATTTGAAAAAAGGTTGAAAATTAAGCAAGTTAGAGTTATTTAAGTAGTACATGCACCATTGACACCAATGTTACGAAAGGGGGCAGCTGTCCGAAGTAAGATGGCCGCCGAATAGGGACGTTCATCCAATCGATGAAGGCATCTACCAATATATATGATATCTATGGGTGCTAACCCCGCCCTTGTCTCCCATTTTCTCTTCACAACCATCTCGGTAAGAGCTCAATGTAATGTTTGTCGTGTTAGCTTGCTAACACGTGTACTAATTTGGAACGGATTACCTTATGGATCTTCTCTTCAACCGTACGTCGGCTCTCGGTCTACCTCATGGCTGTGAGCAGCAACCTCCAACATAAAAGGTAGGTTCCCGGGCTCCGGCCCTTTCGTTGCCACTTTGCCTTTAGCTGAGAATCTCCCTTTCAAGTGGACCTCTTCACGTCAGCCTCCGATGACATCTCCCAGTGGCTGAGGATTATCCGCTGGACGTGGCACTCCAACTGATAATGATGAGGCTGGCCGCAGTGGCCCTCCCATCCCTCCTGGTCAATCCTGAGGTCGAGGTGCTTGCGCACAGGGCTCTGATTATATATGTGTCTGTTTATGCCTCCGAGCCTCTCAACTCACCCCTTTTCCATAACAGCATCCTGGTGTTCGCTCACAGTTTCCACCCAAACCAGTACAAGCGACTGAGGCAGGGGCTCACAACTGGCTTTGGGATGCAGTTCTCACTCCTTCGGGACCGTGTGCTCGCCCGCCATCAGACACACTCCAACATTGCGTCGTCTCGCCACATGAGCACCTGGATAATGTCATCTTTTGTCTGCTCCTCCGCTTTCAGTGGTAGTGTGGGACAGAAGCGACATCACCAGAACAATTATCTGCCCTGGTGTCAGAGCTGTGGGGACTTCTGTTCAGAAAAGTCATTCCCCAGTTCCTCTACTCTGGAACAACAGGGGTCCAGGTTACCCTCCTGTTATTTCCTGGTTCATGAAACATAGGGGAACAATAATAATTACCCTCAATCTGTCCCTGTTCAGCTGTTCCATAACAGTGATTCAACATGCTCGCTTTGAAACAGTTTTGGATTATGTGACAACGTGCACCAGATCTCTGGTTCACATCCATTGTACTGCATTCTTCCATGTTTTTGATAATTCCAAAACACTGAGAGTTACATTTCTTGTTCAAAATGAGTTCAGTATCAATTCAGCCGACTTCCATTCAGTTACTGAGCTCGCACACTTCTCCAAATGCTAGGAGACAGTGCTTCAGCCTTTATGCACAGCAGGCATGAGGCTTCTGTTTTATCTGAATGATCAGTTCCTTTCGGCTTCCCAGAGAGGAAGCGGTGATCCAAATGAGAACGCTAGCAGAACACCTGTCAAACTTGTGTTCTCTGTAAATAGGGAATAAAGCTATCATCCATCCATCCATCCATCCATCCATCCATCCATCCATCCATCCATCCATCCCTCCCTCCCTCCCTCCCTCCCTCCCTCCTCCGCTTATCCGAAGTCGGATCACGGGGGCAGCAGCCTAAGGAGGGAGGCCCAGACTTCCCTCTCCAGCCACTTGGGCCAGCTCCTCCGGGGGAATCCCAAGGCGTTCCCTGGCCAGCCGAGAGACATAATCCCTACAGCGTGTCCTGGGTCTTCCCTTGGGTCTCCTCCCGGTTGGACTTGCCCGGAAAACCTCACCAGGGAGGCGTCCAGGAGGCATCCTAACCAGATGCCCGAGCCACCTCAACTGGCTCCTCTCAATGTGGAGGAGCAGCGGGTCTACTCCGAGCCCCTCCCGGATGACCGAGCTTCTCACCCTATCTGTAAGGGAGAGCCCAGACACCCTGCAGAGAAAACTCATTTTAGCCGCTTTTATCCGCGATCTCGTTCTTTCAGTCTCTACCCAAAGCTCGTGACCATAGGTGAGGATAGGAACGTAGATCGACTGGTAAATCAAGAGCTTCGCCTTCCAGCTCAACTCTCTCTTCACTACAACAGACCGGTACAATGCCTGCATCACTGCAGACACAGCACCAATCCATCTATCAATCTTTCCATCCATCTTTCCCTCACTCGTGAACTCCACTTGGGGCAGGACCTCGTCCATCGATTTAAGACCATGGTCTTGGATTTAGAGGAGCTGATTCTCATCCCAGCTGCTTCACACTCAGCTGAGAACCGCTCCAGTGAAAGCTGGAGCTCCCGGTCTGATGAAGCCAACAGGACCACATCATCTGCAAAAAAAAAAGAGACCTGATCCTTAGGCCACCAAAACAGATCCCCTCACCACCTTGGCTGCACCTAGAAATTCTGTCCATAAAAGTTATGAACAGAATCGGTGACAAAGGGCAGCCTTGATGGAGTCCAACTCTCATCGGAAATGAGCCCGACTTACTGATGGCAATGCGGACCCAGCTCTGACACTGGTCGTACAGGGACCTAACAACCCGTATCAAGGGGCCTGGTACCCCGTACTCCCAGAGGGATCCACCACAGGGCCCCCTGAGGGATGCGGTCGAACGCCTTATTCATATCCACAAAACATGGAAATTGGTTGGCCGAACTCCCACGCATCCTCCAGGACCCCCCTAAGGTTATAGAGCTGGTCCAGTGTTCCACAGCCAGGACAAAAAACACATTAAAGTTAAAGTCCCAAGTCATCACACACTGGTGAAATTACACCATTACGCATTTGGCCTATCCCTGTGGGGAGCGGTGAGCTGCAGCTGCGCTCCGAAACTATTTGGTGGTTTAACCCCCCAATCCAACCCCTTAATGCTGAGTGTTAAGCAAGGAGGCATTGGGTCCCATTTTTTCAAAGTCTTTGGTATGACCCAACTGGGATTCAAACCCTGATCTCCCAGTCCCAGGGCAGACACTCATAAAACTAGACGACCAGAGCTGGTGCTCATCCTGTATCTGTGGTTCGACTATCCGATGGACCCTCCTCTCCAGAATCTCTGAATACACTTTACCAGGGAGGCTCAGGAGTGTGATCCCCTATAGTTGGAACACACCCTGCGGTCCCCTTTTTTAAATAGGGGGACCACCACCCCAGTGTGCCAATCCAGTAGAACTGTCCTCAATGTCCACGCAGAGCCGCATCAGCCAACACAGCCCCACAACATTCAGAGCCTTAAGAAAATCCGGGTGGATCTCATCCATTCCTGGGGCCTTGCCACTGAGGAGCCACCGAGGAGCCCCAGAGATTGGAAAGGCCAACCCAAAGTCCACGGACTCTGCTTCCTCACTGGAAGAAGTGCCAGAGGGATTGAGGAGGTCTTCAAAGTATTCTGCCCACCGATCCACAACGTCCCGAGTCAAGGTCAGAAGTACACCGTCCCCATTGTAAACAGTGTTGTTAGAGCACTGCTTTGCCCTCTTGAGGCGCCGGATGATAGACCAGAATCTCCTTGAAGCCACGTCTAAGCCATGTCGAAGCTATTACCCCGCACCGGATAATTGTTTCTGAGCACGCAGCTGGGCTCTTCCGTCATGTGAGTCCATTTGAGTCTTTCTCAAGTGAGAACATATGGTCTCTCTGCTATGATCTCCTGTATAGAACCTCACAGAACGGTCATGGCTCATTTATGAGACTATTGCACATGATGCTGGTGGCCCACACAGTGATTCCGCTTGGTCTGCTTCAGACAGAACTCCAGCAATGGTTCGCTTGTGTCCGTTCACCATCATTTACACAGAATATGCTCAGCTCATGAGGGGATTCCCTGCGTTCTTCCCAAAAAAAAAAGAAAAACTTTATTGACAGCAAGGTTGAGACACTGGCTGCCGATTTAGAAGAGAACAAATAAGTTGTAGAGGTTGTAATTTTATTATTGTAAACACGGTCAGGATAGAGGAGAGGTTCCTGTCAGCAGTAAAGAAATAATGGTTCCATATAAGATTAAATATGAAGAAACGTAGAGAAACGGACTGAATGTTCCATTCTGTTGTCAATTACAGTTTACACTTAAAGGTGTCCTAGAATGCAGTTCATCAAAAATCTAAAACTGTGCTTTGAGCCTCTAAAAAGGATAATAAATGTTCTTTTGGCTTTCATCTGTCCCAGGAGCCCTGATACAGGCCATTCTAAACCCCCTAAATCAGCCTTGCTGTGAAAAGAGCTGTTTACCCCTCCCACTCGACCAGGACATGAATATGATAATGAGCTGCTTGCTGATTGGTTGGTTTCCCCAGAAGGCCTCAGACACTGGAGACATTCAGCTTTGAGGAGGAAGGGCTCCCCCTTATGACGTGTTAAGGAAGGCTTGCCCAGAACAGTTTTTCTCTCGCCTTTTTCAACTTTCTAATTTACATAAAAAGTAGGTCACACACGGCTTTGACTTTTTGGCATGCTACTGTTGACCACCCAAGCTGTCTTTATTCAGCAACAAGGCAAGGCAAGGCAAGGCAAGGCAGCTTTATTTGTATAGCACATTTCAAACACAGAGGCAATTCAATGTGCTTTACAGAGCAGGAACAACAGAAACATTAATCAAAATACACAAAGAAATCATTCAGACAATTATTAAAAGGCATAGTCAAAAGTTTAGCAGTTACAGTGCAGAAGGTGTAGCATAAGAAACATTCAATCAAAGGCTGATGAATACATGAAAGTTTTTAATTTAAATTTAAAAGTTACTAGAGTTGAGGCCTGTTTGAGGTCATAAGGAAGCTGATTCCATCTATGAGCAGCATAATGACTAAAAGCAGCTTCACCCTGTCTGGTTCTGACCCGAGGTTCTACCAGCTGACTGCTGTCTAGGGATCTCAGAGACCTGCTAGGTGTAGATACTGGAAGGAGATCCAACATGTACTTAGGCCCCATACCATTGAGTGATTTATAGACTAGTAGAAGCACTTTAAAATCAATTCTGTAGTTTACTGGTAACCAGTGCAGTTTTTAGAATGGGGGTGATGTGCTCGGTTGTCTTAGTTCTCGTTAGGACCCTAGAAGCAGCATTCTGAATAAGCTGCAGTTGTTTTATGGCTGTTTTGGGAAGACCAGTCAGGAGACCATTGCAATAATCTAGTCTGCTGGAGATGAACGCGTGAATTAGTTTCTCTAGGTCTTGGTTCGACATGAGACCTCTGAGTCTTGCTAGAGATGATGGAGATGATGAAACGCTGATCTGGTTATAGCCTTAATGTGACCAGTGAAGCTCAGGTCAGAGTCAATGGTAACACCAAGGTTTCTAACCTGAGTCTTAGTCTTTATTCCTCTGGAGCCAAGTTGCGCAATAACCTCCATCCTCGTTTTTTTTCCCCCAAAGACAATAACTTCTGTCTTGTCTTTGTTTAACTGAAGGAAACTTGACTTCATCCAGTCATTGACTTGCTCTAGGCACTGACAGAGTGAGTCTAGGGGATCAGATTCATTAGGTGATAGAGCTAGGTAGATCAAGGAACAAGGAACATGTTAGTTTTAGGGCTGTCAATTGATTAAATATTTTAATCGCAATTAATCACATGAGTGTCCATAGTTAACTCACGATAATCGCAATTTTTTTTTCTTATTCGAATTTAATTTATCAAACCCACGAATTTAATTTATCAAAATAGAACATTGGTTATGTATTGTAACTCCAGATTCTATGAGTATAGGTACAGCCCTTTAAGCAGTGGGCCTCACTGGTTCCAGTAGGGTCAAGAGCCTTGGGAGACGATGGCGGGGCTAGCACCCCTTTTATACCGGGATAGGGCCCGCGGTAGGTGGACGTATATTTAAAATGTTAGGGATTTTATCTGATTATCCCTGCAACCCCAGGATCGAAAAGTTTGAACGAACAAAGGCAAAAGGAATCAGAGTCTCTGTTTGTCACGCTGCAGCGAGGAGAGCCCAAAGTTCACTCTCTCTCTCTCCTGCTCCAGACATGTTTTATTACAGGTCAAATTACACAGGGGGCGGGGCAGTCCCGCCCAGGGCTTTCCCAAAGTCATGTGATAATAACACAGAGAACACAGTCATTTTAAAAGGTTCATGTGGAGTTTAGCTCTATACACAAATGAGGACAAATAATAATTCTCTAACATCTCCCCCCTTTTGTGCTAATTTGTGTATAAAAATGTAATAAAAATGTAATAATAAAACTTTAATAATAATAATATAAGTGAAAAATAAAAATAAATGTAATAAATGATGATTAAACATTAAAAATGTAAAATTAAGACTAAAAATGTAATAAATGATGTAATAAATGATAATATAAGTGAAAAGTAAAAATTAAAAATGTACTAAACATTTGTTAAAAAAATCTCAGGTACTCATTTCCAAGAGAACATCATACAGGTTACTGTAGGAAGAGAACAGTGGGATTCAAACAGCAGCTAGGTCATCTTTATCTTTGGTATGCAGCATTCGATATAGAAGCAGGGTATTTGTAAACATTTTGTTAATCATTGATTACATGCACGGCAGAATACATGAAACGAACAGACAAAAACGAATCAGAATCACAATAAAAAGCATGAGAATCCTTAGCAACTGTTGCCACCACGGTCACAAGGTGAACCAGGAGAAAACGTCATTAGCAGCGGGTCCGGGGGTTGCAGCTTCATCGTATTTGTGGAGCGAAGTCAGGTTCCGCAGGGCTTGCACACTCCTCCAGTGGGTGTGGGCAGAAGGTCCAGCACCAGTCTGTTCTTGAGAACCATTTTCCTTACTTCATAGAGTTCCTTCACAATTCTGTTAGTCAGTCCTTTGGTGATGTTGATGTGTCTCAGGAGTGCATATCGGTCGATTTCCACGTAGGCTTGCATCTCAGTCGTCAGGATGATGTCAGGTAGGGCCATAGGTATATGTGGCCGGGCAAATAACTCTGTCTTCCCTCGATAGCCATCTTTTGTGCCGTGATGTCCAGTGGAATGGTGTAGTTGGCTTTCTTATAGGGAGTTGGTATCCCAGGGTGAGTAGAGAAACCAACAAGGCACATTTTGTCCAGCGTTGTGTTGTATCGCCACAAATCTGTAGTTTGAGATGACGTAGGCATATGTGCACAGACATAGCAGTTGGTGTTGTTAGTCAGGTGTGCAGTGGTGTTCAGAAACTGACACCACGAGTTTGTTGCATATGGATGAGGGTACTCCTTATGGGAGCCTCGGTCTATAAATCTTTTACTTCTTTCCACTCTGGGATTGGCAGGTGCACAAAGCAGGTAGATGAGCAGTAGGCACACAGGTGGTATAGTTTTAAGGGACACAAACAGTAACTGGTGGGGTTTGGATCTTCAGTAGCACAGTTGGGGCGAGCATTGTACCAGTCAGGGGTCTTGGAGAGGGTAGTTGTTATCTTTTGGTGATGTAGCTCTTGCTCAGAATAGAGTAAAAGGATATTCATGGTGATTATGGCAGCCATAGTCACAACACCGCTAAGCAGCCACCACTTCTGGCGTGGCTCCATCCTTGCGGCTAGGCTACAAAGCGAACCCGCTTTGGACTTGTCCAGTGCTTTATTTTGATTGCTCTGATGAAGACCCAGTCTCCTGGTTTCACTTGTTGTTGGTTGTCCTGTAAAACAGAAAGAACTGAGGGCAGATCAATTGTATTCACCACATCATGTGAGGCTAATATTTTTTCATGTAGTCCGCTAGTGTGAGTTCCTCCTGAGCTTTCTCAAGGTCTAGTGAGAATCTAGAACTTTGTGTTCTAAACCGGTGTTGCTATTTTGTGATAAGAAGAGATCGGAATGTCCCAAATCTCTTTTTGACGTATTCACCCTTTGCCTTTCCCATTGTTTTGCATTCTGGCTAAATAAATAAGTAAGTAAGCAAATGTTATTTGCATAGCACTCATAACTGAAAAAGAAACACAAAGTGCTTCACAAATGCTTTATTTTTTATATATTTTTTTATCTTTTATTCAGATTATTACTTTTATGTTCAGTACTTTGGTCAGTGTTGCCCGTTTTTAAAGTGCTTTATAAATAAAGTTGGCTTGGCGTGGCTTCACAAAGATCAACAAAACAAATGATAAAGTCTCCATAAACTGATCTTAAAACAAAACAAAAGAATATCATAAAACCAATTAAAGTCAGAAAACAAAGTAAATGATAAAAAAAATGAAATGAAAGATAATTATAAATTCAAGTAAAAGCAGCTTTAAAAATGCTAAATGTGGTAGAACTGAGAATTACTTCCAACAGATTAGCTATATGTTTGTTTTTGTGTAGACATTTTTGTCATTTAGAACAACTCCTTTGGTTAAAAACATTTCCTCAAACCATCAGGATTTCATAAGTTAGTTAGCTCATAAGATATTTAATCTGTCCTGCTTTTTGCTAAATACGATGTTTCTCTTCGCGTAGTCAGTACGTGCATAACTGACCTTTTAAACTGTGATAAGACAAAAGGGAATACAGCCTTGGACTCATGGCAACAAGTAGGGAGGAGGTAGTACGTTCTGTTTCTCTCAGGACAAGAGAACGACATACAAAGACTCCCTTCTAAGGTCAGGAGTTCGAAACACACACAACTTCATGATGGAGGTCATACTCAAAAGGAAATAATTACGACTAAGATATTATCTTTGAGCTCAACAACTAAGTTGGTCTTACTTAAAAAATATATATATATTTTATTATAATTTGTACATTAATGAGTGTATTTAATTACTTCAGCTCTCACTTAATTTGAGTAAAGATAATGGTCCCAAATTAACCTAGTAGACATAATGTCTCCCACATTATTAATCATATAGTTGATTCATCAATTCAATTCAATTCAATTCAGTTTATTTATATAGCGCCAGATCACGACAAGAGTCGTCTCAAGGCACTTCACAAAGTAAACATTCCAATACAGTTCAGTTCATAAGCCAATCAGTAAAAAAGTTTCCTATATAAGGGACCCAGCAGATTGCATCAAGACACTGACTAGTGTCATTGTGTTGGTACAATCCTCATACTAAGCAAGCATTTAGCGACAGTGGGAAGGAAAACTCCCTTTTAACAGGAAGAAACCTCCAGAGGATCCTGGCTCAGTATGAGCAGCCATCCGCTACGGCTCACTGGGGGTTGAGAAGACAGAGCAGGCACAGGCACACCCCGCACCCACACACACACACACACACACACACACACACACACACACACACACACACACACACACACACACACACACACACACATCCCCTTCCCAAATCTAGCTGTGTATAAGAG
>SSNS01000066.1:1554221-1589004 GCA_006937985.1 Aphyosemion australe
CAATCCGGATTAGGCAAACTAAGAATTAGATGTTCAAAAGAACTGTAGCTATTAATTGGTTGGGGACTGATTAATAAATCTGAATGAAAGATGGTTGCTACTCCTCCTCCTCGTCCTGTACTACGAGCAATATGATGATTTAAATAATTAGAAGGAGTCGACTCATTTAAACTAACATAGTCCTCTTGCTGCAGCCAGGATTCTGTGAGACAAAACAGAGAAATCTGATTATCACAAATCAAATCATTAACTAATAAAGTCTTTGAAGAGATAGATCTAATGTTCAATAAACCACATTTAATTGTTCTAGTTTTCTGTTCAGTAGAGTTTGTTTTTATTTTTATGAGATTATCATGATTTGCTCTATTAAGCCTGATCTTTAATCTGTTTGATTCTGGCCGTGGGCAGGACACTGTCTGGATGGGGGAGTGGGTGGGTAACAGTACAGAAGCTGCAGAGGGGAGGGTTAAACTACCACTCTGCTTCCTGGTCTGGACCCTGGGTTGTCAGGGAGGACTAATAAAATTGGCCATATTCCTAGAAAGAAGAGCTGCACCATCCAAAGTGGGATGGATGCCGTCTCTTCGGATCAGACCAGGTTTTCCCCAAAAAGTTTTCCAATTATCAATGTAGCCCACGTTGTTTTCGGGACACCACCTAGACAACCAGCGGTTGAAGGACAGCATGCGGCTAAACATGTCGTCACTGGTCCGGTCAGGCAGGGGGCCAGAGAAAATTACGGAGTCCGACATTGTTTTGGCAAACTTACACACCGAAGCAACATTAATTTTAGTGACCTCCGATTGGCGTAACCGGGTGTCATTACCGCCAGCGTGAATAACAATCTTACTGTATTTACGCTTATCCTTAGCCAGCAGTTTCAGGTAGGATTTAATGTCGCCCGCTCTGGCCCCTGGCAAACATTTGACTATGGTTGCTGGAGTCTCTAATGCCACGTTTCTGACTATGGAGCTACCTATAACCAGAGTCGGCTTCTCAGTGGGTGCGTCACCGAGTGGGGAAAATCTGTTTGAAACGTGGACGGGTTGGTGGTGTCCCACGGGCTGGGTTCTATGCTTCTTACGTACAGTCACCCAGCCGGCCTGAGGTCCCGGCTGCTCGGGTTCTACTGGAGGACCGCTACGGGGTGGTTCTGATCTAGTTAGCCCCGCGCTAGCTAAGTAGCTACGGCTATCTACAGGTTTTTCAACAGCGCGGAGCCGGGCCTCCAATTCCGACACCCTCGCCTCCAAAGCTACAAAAA
This sequence comes from Aphyosemion australe, assembly GCA_006937985.1. Classification (NCBI taxonomy): domain Eukaryota; kingdom Metazoa; phylum Chordata; class Actinopteri; order Cyprinodontiformes; family Nothobranchiidae; genus Aphyosemion; species Aphyosemion australe. The sequence continues at coordinate 1,555,486 of SSNS01000066.1, forward strand.
TGCTACATTTATTACACGTACCATTATCACTAAAGGAGGCAGAGGAGTAACTAAACATCTGACACACAAAGCAAAAGATAGGAGACGGAGAGGGAGAGACAGAAGTAGCCATAGCCGCGCCGAGGCTAAGCTAACTAGGCAAACAACCTTTCACACCAAATAAAACTGCGTGCGAACTCAAAGGGTTCCCTAAACGCTAGGTGCAACAGGAAATGTGTGTTTTCGCGTGCTTATGTACTACAAGAACTCAAAAATGTCTCAGTACAGAGAAATCAAACCAATTTTAGCAAGCCACAAACACCGAACAGCTACACTGAGTGCAAACACTGAAACAGGAAGTGACGTAATGCCTTACCGCAGGTTCAGCCAATCAGCTCTCCATCATCCATCTATCCATCGTGCTGCGTAAATACCATAAAGTGGATTCTTACGGCTAAATGCCTGCTCTTAAGGATAGAATAAATCTAACTTATTTTATTTAGCATTTTACAGTGGGAAACAACCTCTTTTTCTTTTTAAACCATCAGAGAGAAATAAATCAGAATAATAATGTAAAAAAAAAGCTATTCATATTTTATCCCAAAAACATTCAATAAATCAAAGCAGCCATAACACTCAAACAAATAGGTATTAATATAATGAGTATTAATTTACAGTATTCTTTGTAGTTATTTTCCCCAGCTAAACAACTGTAATTTTTTCCTCTGGAAGACTGTGTAAACTCTGCTACCCAAGGCTTCTCAACATAGTTGGAAATGTCCTTGAGGATAAAGGGACACATGTTCGTTTTCTCCCCTCTCAGTGTTATCTCTTCTCACACACACCAGCTGACTGTTGCTTCATTGTCCTTGGGCCAGACAAATATGGCTTTATTTTATTTTGCTTTTTCTTGCACATATACCGGTTGTCCTGCTAAATAAAATTCAGTATTTCTTGGGTATCTTCAGTTATTAATTTCTATTCATGTAGTTACATTTAGTTCTGCCATTATAGCAACTCTTAAAATGGACATATTGTCTTTTGGGGTAACCTATTAAAAGTGAATCTTTCACCTTTGTACGTAAAAGCAAACCAGAATTGTGAGTCAGGATGAATAGGGATGCTGGAAAAGGCGTTACTCAAACAATAACAGTAAAAAACTTTTTGTTCGGCTGCAGTGAGTTTAACAAAGTGCGTGGATCAGGGACATTTGGGGCCCTGGTTTGAACAGCTTCATTAAAAGACCGTAGGTCCTGTATCATTCTCCAGGATTTTCCATCTGCCTTTTTTATTGGATAGATGGGTGTGACACAAGGCGAATCAGGACATTTTCTAATGATCCCTGCTGTCAGGAGGTCTTGTATCACTGGTTTAATCCCTTCCTGTGCTTCAGGCTTCAAGGGATATTGTTTAACTCTAGGCCTCCAGTCAGATTTAGCTGTTATATGTATTGGAGCCATGGTGGTGATTTTACCTACATCAGTTGGTCCTTTAGCCCACATTTCATCAGGTAGTTCAGCTAGCTGTTCCTCCTCCTCACAGGTTAGCATTACATCCTGTGTTAGTCATTTTAGAGGCTGGAGCTGTGGTTCAAGGTACAGTTGTGTTTTTTTCTGTAAAGCCCTGTAGCTTCACTGTACTGCCATCCCTGTTCATCCTTCTCTGTGTAGTCTATGGCTGTACAGCCGTTTTTGACTAAAAATCCTAAATCACGCCATTCGTGTTTTTGGTCTTCGCATAGAGATATGTGAGGTACAGCAGGAAGCAGATAAAACCGTTGCAGCTCCGTAGGTAACATTACACTCACAGCTGCGTTTTGGGAACCATCTATAAATATGAAGGCTGTTGCTTTCAGGCTTGGGTTGAATTTAAAAAACATCTCCTCATAGTCAGGGTCAGGTTGTGCGCACACTTGCATGGTCACGTGCAGTGAGTCAAGGACATGTGTTTCATACCCAACTGTGAGTTTAGCCCTCGCTTCTTTAAATTAGTGTAAAGAATTATGACTATTTACTTATTTATTCATTCCTTCATTAATTAATTTCATTATTTGTTACGTATTCATTTATCTATTGAGCTTATACTTTATAAGCGGCCTGCTATTGTACTTAATTCTTCATCTAGTTATTTATTAACCGTTTTTTATTCTTCATTGATGGATTTATTCACTTAATTTTTCCATTCATTACGCATGTGTGCTGTTAACCATGCAAATTCCAAACCAAAATTACTGTTAATTTTCTCAAATGTCCTTGACATTTAGCATCATGTTCTTTGTTGTACTCTAAATAGAAACTACACCAATATTCCTTCTACAAATCCATCTCATCCATTAACTTGTTTATGATGTAATTCAATTTTTTTTATCATCATTATCATTAATTTATTAACATAAATCTTTCTAAAAACACCATCCATACGTCATACCTGACTCCCATCTCACCTATATATTTTATTTTATTTTTGTCTTCTAATAGAAGAGGTGGCCCCCACAACAGCCCGCTCTAGGACTGCCTCTGTTAAAAATGTTCCTGCTCCTCTGTTTCTCTCTGTCTCTCTGCAGGAGAGAAACACACACACACACTCACACACATGCGTCTACACAGCTCAGTCTGTGTGGACACTAAACAATTTTATAATTACTAGTGTTTTTTATGTTTTACTTTATATCACATTCAGTAATTTAGTTAGTTGTTCTTTCAATGAGTCAGTGCTTGTCAGGACCTATAATCCTGGTTTTACAGGTACATATTTCACATTCGTCCCCCATATTACCTGCCTATCTCTGTGTCCAGAGTCACACCTGACACAGAACTGACCACAGGACGATAGTCACACACACGCACACAACACTGTACAGCCATGTATGGCGACAGAGGCGATTTCTTAACTACACATTCAGTCTTTTCACAATTTTTTGCAAACAATAGGATTTTCAATGTTCAGAGGTGGTAATTTACATTTTCAATATGCAGTTTTCGATATAACAGGTACTGCAAACCTTTATTTTCTCAGCCCGAGCTTCACCTCATGTACACTGAAATTTCCTCTGTCATTTTACTTTTTATTTTAATATATATAAATATATATATATATATATATTCAACCATTTCTGTCGACTATTTTTTCTCAAGTTATTTTCTTTGGTTTATCAGGATACTGTTTGGCCTTTAAAGTTTGTAAATCCTTATTTACTGTGTCATAGGGACTTGTTTTGGATCTGTTGTTTTGTGAAGGGCCTGCTTGGCTCAACACTGTCTGATTGTTCTCACTATCTCGAGATAAGGTGGTTGAGAGAGTGTGTGGGGCTGGTGCTGAGACTTGTTTTGCGTCATCACCAGCTCCACCCGCCTGTTTGTATGGTGGTTTGGCTGGCAGCAGTAAGTCCTCCTCTCGGCCCATAAACATGGTTCTGGTTCTGTCAGCCTTATTATTTTTTTCTTTCTGCTCTTTTTTCAGCTTTGCTGCATTCCTTTAAAGTTATAGATTTTGTTTCTAACTTACACACCAGGTCATTCCACTGGTCACCCTTTAAGTTCCCAGTAACCTTATATTTTTCATCCATTTTTGCAAATACTGTGTATTATCAGGACTCTTTTGGTGCATAAATTTTACATCAACTTTAAGTTGGTCAGTGGACTGATTGTTACCCATTTTGAGGAACTTTAAAGTTGTTCTTTTAAGCTTAGATTTATAGTTTTTTCACTTATATATTTATTATATTTTATATTTATTATATTTTATATTTATTATACTTTGTTTTTTTTGGGAGATCTCCACTTATGAGTTTTATTATATTTTGAGCTCGAAGTTTATTATTTCAAATAAGGTTTTTGGTTTTTATTTCATGTATACCAGACCTTTTTATACAAATATTAAAGATTATTAAAACTCAAATTTTTATTTGTCATCGAACATTTTTGTTTAAACAGAAGATAATTTAGGAGATTTATTTAGGTGTACCTATTTTAATACCTAGGTTTGGTGGATCTGCGTTGTGTATGTGTTAAAATATATAACTGTGTACTAATTTTAATCCATCTAAGGATAATAAACTAAACACAGGGAAAAACAGCAGGCCACGTCTCCCTTACTTCAACTGACAGTAAGCTTACGTTAACACCGCAAAGGTTTCCGCTTACTCGTCTTTTCAGGAGAGGTTGTGTGGCCTGTCTATACAACTTCAGGCAACCTAGGGTCACCCTTATTTATTGACCTGCCAGTCGCACGTGGGGTCGCCGCCTTTACTATATTATGTACGTAAAAGTATTCTTTTGTCACAGACTCTTGCTGTGAACAGGTCGGGGACGCTTTCTCGCCTTTTCTACTCGTTTAGAGTATTCTTCTTTCGTCACAGAAAACTTACTGTGAACAGGTCGGAAGTCGTCCTTCGCCCTCTCTACTTTTTAAGGTATTTCTTCTTTCGTTACAGAACACCACTGTAAACAGGTCGGAAGCGCTTCCGCCTTTTCTACCTTTGTACAAAGTCACGGATCGCCGCCGCGTCAGAACAGAACCGTCTGTCTGAAATTACTTTTGTCTTTATCTTACGTCTGGCATGTTTTCCCTTACTATTGTAATAAAATTAAGTTTTAGAGTTGCCAAAAATTCTATACTTACTCCCAGTCGTTTGTTCGAATCGATCCTGATCCGGATATCGTGAGAACCCTCGCCGGGGAACAGAGGAGACCTACGAAGCTGGCCTGTGGATCAATTCAGATTCCAGGTCTTTGTCAGGTACCAAATGGATTTGTTCGACCCGTCTTCTGAGTCCCACGGCGTAGTCTTCCTTGACATCCGGGTCACGTGCACTATAAAATGTTAGGGATTTTATCTGATTATCCCTGCAACCCTACAATCGAAAAGAGTGAACGAACAAAGGCAAAAGGAGTCAGAGTCTCTGTCACGCTGCAGCGAGGAGAGCCCAAAGTTCACTCTCTCTCTCTCCTGCTCCAGACATGTTTTATTACAGGTCAAATTACACAGGGGGCGGGGCAGTCCCGCCCAGGGCTTTCCCAAAGTCATGTGATAATAATTTTTCAGACATCTTCCTTGGAGGTCCGGCTGGGACCGAGGTGACACTACGGACTGATTGGCCAGCTGAAATTCATGCCTACCACCTCTGATTGGCGAGTAGGATCAGCCAGCGGGGGCTTCCCGCATAAACGATTCATTTTCATTCTGGTTGCTATTGAGTCCACATCAAGCACGTAGCTCCTGTCTCCTGCTCGGCAGCAGACAGTCGGAAAAGAAGAAAGCAGAGGAGGAGAGCAGTGTGTGTGTGTGTGTGTGCGTGTGTGTGTGTGTGTGTGCAGAGGTTATGAGGACATGCACAGCGGTTAGAGACAACAGGGAGCACAATAATAAAATAATGTGGTTCAAAGTCTCCAAAAGCAACACAGCTCATGCCCGCCTTTGTTTATCTTATTAAGGAGGACACCACAGACTTTTCCGCGAATCTTTTGTGCCGCCCACATGCTCGGGGATGTCTGCATTCCTGAGAAGTATGTGTGAACAAAAACCACCTGTATGAGCCTGAACCAATGTGGCTGAGCCCTGACTGTACTGACCCAGATGTGAAAGTGGCTTAAGAGACCAGTGTTGACTTGATCAGGTTTTTATTATTGACCTAGAACCTCTCTCTCTTATAGTTGGTGCTACCTGAGTACTCCATCCATGGTCTGTTCTGCATTATGTTCCTGTGTGCCCAGGAGTGGCTCACTGTAGGCCTTAACGTCCCTCTGCTCTTCTACAACACTTGGAGGTAACTACTGAAGCTTGTTTTTACATCCAGGTCCACATTTTCATGCTGATGCTCCCTTTTTATTCATTCATAGTTTTTTGTTTGATTATTTAGATTTAAAATAAGACTTTTAAGTTACATCTTTTTGTTATTGTTGATTTCTGATTTTAAAAAAGTATCAAAATAGTGACTTGATTCAATTCAGTTCATCTATATAAAGCCAATTAATGACACAAGTCGTCTCAAGGCACTTTACAAAGCAAACATTCCAATTAAACCTACTAAACAGTGCACTGAATTTGGTACATCATTCAAATCAATTTTGAGTTTTTTATCTAAGTAAACCCAGCAGATTTTATCCAGTCACTGACTTGTGTCAGTGATTATACAGCAATCCTCATACTAAGCAAGCATGTAGCAACAGTGGAGAGGAAAAACTCCCCTTTAACAGGAAGAAATCTCCAGTAGAACCTGGCTCAATATGAGCCAGTGGCAGCTGGTGAAAAGGTTTTCTATGTGTGAAAAGGTTTCCATTCCTAGTTCACTTTAAGCATTAAAATGAACACTTGAAAAACAAGGTTCTCAGTCATCTGGGGCATGGTAATCTGCTTGTTTGGAGAAGTTAAATAAATTATTGTTTTGGAATTGTAGTTTTCCAAAGGGGGTTGGAATGAAGGCAACTGGACTTCTTTGGATTCTTGAAACGAAATGACCCCCTATTGTTTTGATTGGATTTTTTTTTTTTTTTCAGTTAAAATTTTTTAATTTTAAAGTTTGTGCAGATGTATCAGACATGAAAATCCCTCATCTTTCGGCGAAATTTGCCAATTTGAATTCAAAATGCGTCACCTACTTGATTAGTGCAGATCCGATGAGAAAATAGTTGGGGGTGGGGGTGATGGGTTTATACAGCGAGCGGGTTTTACGGTTTAACCAGTTTCTCTATTAACCACAGGGGGACATATTCCAGAGGAGTTTTAACAAACACCAACTGTAGAATAAATAAATAAACTAGATCAATTGCATTTCTTGCAGAAATGCGTTTGAATGCTGCGTTGCTGGAATCGAGAGCCGAAGCTGCCGAATAACTGAACTGAAGCTGAAACTGAGCTCAATTGTCAAAAATAGCTGAACGTAGTTGAAGAATTAGGATCAAAAATAACTAAAAAGTTTAATAAAGCGCAAAAGGTAGGTGAAGAATGAAGAAAAAAAATCTTAAACAGCAGAAAACTGAAATCTCCGAACGCAGTTTAAAAAACTCGACAGCTGAAATGTTTAAACGGGGTGTGTTTGAGTAGGAATAAATTAATAGTTTAATTTTCACAATTAGTTGAACTGTGAATGTAGCAACTGATAGCTGAACATGCCTTCGAACTAGAGTGAAGTAGAAAATGAGTTCAACTGTCAAGGTTGCAGAATGAAATCAAAGTTTAACTGTTAAAAAGAGCAGAAATTTAACTTTGAAGTTTCAAAATTCTCTCAGCCAATCAGAGAGCAGGAACGGTGGACGGCTGGCTTCCTCGGACCAAACCGAACGAGTTGGTGTATAACACGTCTGGGTGCGTCATTCCGTTAACCCGGAATAAGCTTGAAGTCTCTCGGCCAATCAGAGAGCAGGAACGGTGGACGGCTGGTTTTCTGAGACCAATCCGATCGATTTGATGTATAACACGTCTGGGTGCGTCATTCTGTTAACCCACAATAAGCCTGAAGTCTCTCAACCAATCAGAGAGCAGGAATGGTGGACGGCTGGCTTCCTCAGACCAAGCCGAACGATTTGGTGTATAACATGTCTGGGTGCGTCCTTCTGTTAACCCAGAATAAGCTTGAACTAAGTTTGAAATGATCCAAACAGTTATTAAAAAAATAATTGAATGAAGAGAATTTAGACTGAGGTATTAAATGAGAATAATTCGGTGTAGTTTAGCTTGAAACCTTCCCAGATAGCAAGCTTACATTGAAACAATATTGATTTTTCATCTGAATCATCAAAATAGTTGACATTGAAATCTTGATGCAAACTAGATGTTGAATCAATGTTGCAAAACTGATGAATTCTGACAGAGACAGCAGGGATACTGTGATTATTTCTCTCAATTGAAAAATGAGTGAAAATGCATTGATCTGTAGTTATGTTGAAATTTCAATGTTGTTTCAATATTCAGGTTAATTGAAATACAATTGTAATGGCATTGGTCTATAGTTATAAATCAACATTGTTTCAATATTAGGCTGAAGTATAAAATGAGAATAATTAGGTGTAGTTTAGCTTGAAAAGTAGGATGTAAGTTGAAATGTTTGAAATTGTTTAAAGAGAAGAATTGTGAAATTGCCACAGGTGGGGTTTGAACCCTGGTCTTCTGCATGGGAACCCTCCAACTATCCCACTGAGCTAACACTGTAGCTGAAAAGCACAGGTGGATGTCGTTATGTAAAGGGAAATTAGGCTCTTTAACGCTGCACTTGAAGTGAATGAGGCAGAGGACAGGACTTCTCTGCTCGTTAGCGATTGTAGCAGAAGAACCGTTAGAGTTACAGCAAAACCAAAGACATCCCCTGAAAGCTGACATAAAAAGTGCAAGTCTCAATTTGATAGGATCTACTGTTCACCCAGGACAATGCCTGAAGTGGCACAAAGTCACTTCTGAGCTCCTATCTTTCCCAGTCATTGTGGGGTGACCTTTCCTGAAAGATCCCAAACTGTACCTAAAACTTAAACTGTGATTTTAGAAAAACCATAAAAGATATCAAGACACTGAGTCATTGGAGAATAGTTGAAAGTCTTGTGACTTGTTTAAACTTTAACTGAAGTTTCTAGGTTAAAGTATGCTGAAGTAGTTAACTCTCAAAGAGCTGAATGGTTTGGTCAAAAGTTTTGAGAATTTGAAGCACTTCCCATTCATTCCAATGGGGAAAAAAAATCATAGAAAAAGCTGAATATCTCGGAAACGGTTGAAGATATCAATACCAAAAGTCATTCCCGGAATGACCTGAACGAGCTGAACGGTTTGATACCAAATTTATTGAAATAGCTGAAAAATTGTTGAAGAAGAAGTCCAAAAAAGTGTACGGAATACGAAGAAGAAGAAAGAGAAACAGGAAAACAATAGTTTGAATGCTTAACAGCATTCCTACGACCCGAGCCAAAACCGAGTAAGCCCGACAGGTAGGGTCTGATTTGGGTCGATTAATAATTGCGCGTGATGAGTCGCACTCGGACAGCAGAGAGGGAGAGAGAGACTGCGGGCCGCATGAGGAGATGAGGACGCGCCTCAAACCAAACACAGTGGAATCATTATTATTCCTCCATGGATGTAAAGAAACACTAAAGTGGCTATAATGATCACGGGCAAACCGGTTTTGGGTTTAAAGTCCATTGGGTCATTTTGGTTTCAGTCTGGGGCTTATTGAGATCTACTGCGCTGCTCCGTGGGGCGCGCGGGGGGTGGGGGGGCTGGCGGAGAGGAGAGCTCTGAAGAGAACGGTCAGAGAGAAATAATAACAATATTGTTCTGATGTGTCAGCCTGTAGAAGTTCTTGCTAAACTTTATTGTTTCATGAACCAGGATGACTTCAAATGATGTTAAATTCAACCTAAAGAAAACTGGGAGAAAGCTTTTGTTTAGCTTTTGAGTTAGATGGTTGTTTGTTTTATCTGCTCCTCAGAGACACAATGGACATGAGGAGATAATAAAAGTCAAAATGTCCCCAAAGAACAGGAGGTGGGAGGGTTAGTTAGCTGGTTAGTCAAGGAGATCCATCAGCCAGGTAGCTATCATTAAATCCTGATTCAGCCCACAGCCTCCTGCTGGTGTTGGGGTTAGGGTTAGGAAGTTAGAGGATTCTTTCTAGTTTTAGTCTCTTCAGCAGCAGCAGAGCTTGGTTCATTCTCCATCACATTTCTGAAATGAGACCATTGAGTTCAAACAAAATAACAAACCAGACCAAACATGTTGATCTGATTTCATTAAAGGTGCTATAACTAATCTGCAAACAAGCTAGGCCCAGCTAGCTAGCTTACACAAGCACTTTCCCAGAACGCTCACCCCTCCCGTCGGCTATAATCCCTAGGCCGCGCCCCTACAGATATGGGAACGTGCATTGCCACAGTGAACAAGAGAGAGCAGAACACCAGCCGCAGTTTTCGTGAACCAATATGGCGGAATCACCGGTAAGTGAAATATAAACAATATAAACGTCTAACATAAATTTTTCATTTTAACTCATTCATATGGTAACGAAGTATGTTTTAAAATGTTTATTTAGGGCTTATTTTCATTAAAAAGACTAATAAATAGCATGGTAGCCTGCTACTAATAGCAAAAATGATAAGCTAATCCTGCTAATAGCTGTCTGACAGAACAACTTCTTTGAATTTGTCATTCAAATATTGTTGGGGCCTCTTGTTTTGTAGTGAAACAGTTTCTCTTTTTTAAATTTTTCCACATAGTTTCCACAACAAGAGCCTTGCTGGGTCCGATAGAGAATATGTACTGGACGGAGCCTAGAGCTGCTGTTACTGGAACAACCATGGCTAATCTCAGCACAAACAGTCCAGAGGGAGCAACTACGTCAAGTCTTTCAATCCAAGATGCACATCCAGTTGAGGATTTACAGCAAAGGATTGCTGAATATAAGGTTTATTAATTTTAGATCTTTTTCTTCCTGTGTACAGGTGTGCAGAACCCATTTCACTGTTTGGGAAAAATAATTTATTGTATTACGTAGGTTGGATAAAACATCACTGATTGTGGTCTCACATCAATAATATTCAGAGCATCCATCTACCAAAATATAATTGTATTGGTTGGAATGTTATTACTCTTTTTGCATTTTGTAGTCATTTTTAAGCTAATTGATAAAATTACTAAAAGTTATTTGAATAGTTCAACATTTTTCTTGACATTCTATCAATCAATCAATCAATCAAAATTTTATTTATAAAGCGCCTTCCACTCCCATCACGGGAGGCCAAGGCGCTGAAGAACAACATAAAAACATGATAAAAAATTAAAACAGTAAACGACAATAAAAGACTATAAAAATGCATAATACATGCAAATACATAATGCATAAAACACATAAAAACAATCAGCCTTCAGGCAAGATCTGGAAACGCTAGACGATAAAAATGTGTTTTCAGTCGACTCTTAAAAACCCGCAGGGATGTAGATAGTCTAACTGACGGTGGTAGCTGATTCCAGAGAGATGGCGCTAAAACAGAGAAAGCCCGATCACCACGAGTCCGACACCTAGTGCGGGGGACCACAAGCAGGCACTGATCAGAGGAGCGCAAAGAGCGTGTTGGCACATGTCTCCTCAGAAGTGCGGACAAATAAGAAGGGAGACCTCCCTGAAAGAAGCGGAAAACAAACACCAAGAGTTTAAAACTAGCCCGATAAAAGACCGGAAGCCAATGTAGGGAGGCCAGAACTGGACTGATATGGTCCCATTTCCTGGCCCCGGTCAGAAACCTGGCGGCGCTGTTCTACATTAGGATAGTAAAATATTATGTTTTTACCACTCTTCATAAGCATGTAGAAATGTTCTTTATCTTTCAACAGGCACGAATCAGATCCCTAATCTTGGAAACAGCCCACAGATTGCTGGAGCGTTGTTTAACACGTGACCCAAGCCTCTTGTTTGACATCATGGATGTAACATCACCATGCTCCACCGTTGGCGGCTCAGGAATCAGATGCATCATGGTGTATTTTGCACAAACTGTAGAGAAATGCCAACAGACATTGAAAAGAAATGCTGTCAGCAACATCCTCCAACCTCCCTCAAACAGAAGCGTACAGCAGTGGGGGTCCTCCGGCTTGCCAAATGTGGAAGGACATCCATGCTATGGAAAATCTTCTCTTTACCGGGGAGAGTAATCAGGGGTTTAGACATGCAGCATACCGTCAGTTTGTGGTCTGGCAATATGGAGCACTGAGACATGGTCACAGGGTTATAATACCAGGTTGGTGTTTCTGGAGAATTTGGGACAGCTACCCAGACCCACGTGGACAATATACATTTTTCATCTCTAGCAGAATCAAACTACATTAGACAAACAACCAAAGACTGTTGCTGATACTCATTTAATTTTATTTACCACTGCTAAATTGCCTTTGTTCGTATGTGATCACTGTGTATACTTTTGTAAACGTAGTAGACTGTATTTTATTACTTGTTCGTTTCTCATGGTGTTTTATGTTATTCAAATGTAAAATTATAATTAAAAAAGAACACAACTGTTGGGTTTTTTGTTCAAAACGCATAAGTTAAACACATCCATATGATAAAAAAAATTCTAATCAATGTAGCATTAAGTATTTTATTTAAAACCTAAAATGAACATTTTGTACATTTCTCAAAAGACCCATATGCTTCTATTAAAAACAACAGGTTAATTTAGTGAGAAGCCACTTTGGGCTGGATCACTTCAGCTGATCAGCATCTCCGTGCTGTGGGCGTGTCCCTCCTGAAAGACAAAGAAAACATCAATTTGGTATTTTTGTTTTTCTACAACAAAGAATAAATTACTATCACAATTAGAAAATGTTCTCATAAAATTTTAATTCTGCATGAAGACATTCAAGACTCAAATCTAACTTCTGTTGATGACAAATATAAAAACCAAATTCACATGATGCAGCTCTTTGTAATATCCAGCTAGAATAGAAGAGATTGTATCTGAAATACTTTGTTTGCAGGAAATTTGAGTTGTTACTTTATTTCTTGTTCAGCTGTTTTCAGTCTTGATATATAAAAGTACTCAGTACTCAGTTTGCAGTTTTTTAAGTATAAATTAAAAGTAATTGCAATGACCTAGAGAAATAATTATATTACTGTCTGTGGAGCAATTATGCTGCCACAGCACCATCTAGTGGGCAACTTTTGTTTCTCATCTGTTTATTGTTATCTAGGGGAAATTCTTAATAAACCGCGATATTAATTTGAGGCCATAGCGCCCAGCCCTACTCACAGTATATAAAAGTAAAGAATGTTGTTGTCAAAGCAGAACGATGGTGAAAACATTTAGGAGGAATCACCTGTAACTGATATATTAAACTAGCCTGGCAAGCCATCCTATATATGTGAATATACTATAGAAATAAAAAATGTGTTTGTTTAATTTATTATTTGATTTATCAGACCTCCAACATAGTGTCTGTAAATGTATATTCTGGCAGAGTCCACCTACTTAAATGCAGTAATGTTTTTCCATAGACCTGCAGTGTTGTGAGTTTTCATGAACCCACAGAATTAATATAAATAACCCAGTTCTGTTCTTGAGCATCAACAGTGATGTTCATAAACATTTAGATGGGCTTAAACTGTTATGCTGTTGGTTTAAAAAGCAGGAATGTTACCCGCTATCAGGAACCAGGAATCAGAGAGAATAATCCTGACTTTAAAACATTTGTCTTAAGCGTGTTCAGATAAGACCTGTTAAAACACGTAATTTCTTTCATTTATCTGCCCAAAATAGAATTGAATAGAATAGACTTTATTGATACCTCAGTGGGGAAATTCACTTGTCACAGCAGCACCATCACTCAAAAGGTAATTAGAAGAAGATAAAAAAAAAAAAAGGATACACATAGGCAGTAATCTAGTATTGTAATCTTAGATCACTAAAAAAAACACAAATAAAAGATGAAAACAAACTTGGTACCAACACTATGCAGCATACTGTAAGAGACACAGACAACAATGTGAATCCGGTAGGGCTGGGCGATATGGACCAAAACTTATATCTCGATATATTTTAGATGAATTCCGATATACGATATATATCTCGATATTTTTCCTCCTGTAAAATATTTACAAGTTAACGCCCTTCAAGCTGTCTTGAGAAATTTTATACATAAATTAATCAGCAGATTAAATGCATAAAAATGTATTGATTCTTGTCCAACATTAACCTTAGTGCCATTCTCTATCAGTCTGAGCTTTAGAAACACTGGTACAGCTGTCTGTTAACACACACGTCGGTTATATCTTTATGTGTTTTACATGGTTCATTTTTATACTGGATTTGTTACTGTTTTAATGTAAACTGGACCTTGAGTCTGTAATAATATCTTTCTATCTCAGTTAAAGCTAGAGATAGGTGTCTCAAATGTCCCACAGACACCTTTATTATATATTTATAGTTAATAGAATATAATAGAATAGACTTTATTAATCCCACAGTGGGGAAATTAACTTGTTACAGCAGCCTATAAACTTAGAGAAAGAAGAAAGGTAATAAAGTACAGTTAAACACTAAGCTATTATTGTAACTGCAAATGTAATGTAACATCATTTAAATTGTAGAGGTGGCTCATATATCCTATCATTCACAATATTACCAGTAACTATTTCTTGTCCAGCGAAAATAATCTATCATGTTAAGCTAAATTCATGATGTAATTACATCAACTACTCAGAGGATTACAGTCACGTGGCTCATGCAGCACGGAGTTATTAAAAGTTATTAAGGCAAACATGGCAGCATTATCACATTATTGACTCATATCAGCGATCATATTGTAATGACTCGGGCTCTGGTGGCTCTTTTATGGGTATTTATTTAGGGCTACTGTCGGCGTAACCCACGCCTTACAAACTTTTAACTTCTTTTGTGCGTTCATTCTGTGCATTTCTTCATATATCACTTGGTTCTTTTAACAAAGAAAAGATAAGTTTTACCTTTCTTGCTGATGTTTCGACCACCAGGTCATCNTCACAGCCGCTGTCGGAGGCTTCCTTCTCTGTTTATCCGAAGTGAAGCCGCCGACAGCGACTTAGCTCTGAGGATGACCACAGCTGGTGGTCGAAACGTCAGCAAGAAAGGTAAAACTATCTTTTCTCTGTGTTAAAAAAAGAACCAAGTGATATATAAACTCTTAATTTTTTCAACAGAATCGCTGGTAACAAAGCAGCTTCCTAGCGTAACAAAACGGCGAAAACCGGAACTACTTCTCCTGCCCACCGAATTCCCTTTCAAAATAAAATGTTAACCCGCAACATGAGTCTTCAAACCATTACAAATGCCTGAGGTAATTTGGCCACTGCGGCTCGCCGTACCTGTTTACAATGGAGGGGTTTGGCCCGTCTTCACATAAGCAGGATAAACAGAGCTGTGTCGGGACGGGAGCTACGGTGCAACAGCTCGCTGAAACATGAACAAACGTCCTCAAATAATTAAAAACCACTAAGCCAAACGTAAAGCTTGGAGCAGAACATTGACCCTGAGGTTTCATGATTAAGTAGACGCTTGAGAATACATGTAATGACCGCTTAGAGACGGCGCAAGCTAGCCGCTAGCGGCTAGCGGCTAGCGCTAGCGGCTAGCGCTAGCGGCTAGCGCTAGCGGCTAGCTTGCTCCGCAGCTTGACTAGTTATATCGATATTAAGATATAACGTCATTTTATATCTTCTTGTAAATTTTTATCGATATTTTTAAAATATCGATATATCGCCCAGCCCTAGAATCCGGTATTGCACAAGTATAGAACACATGAATATTGCATTGGTGTTATTGTGTACCAGGATGATACCAGCACAGCTTAAACTGAGGAGTTATACACTCTTACAGCAGAGGGGATGAAAGATCTGCGATAGCGCTCAGTTTTACATCTGGGATGTCTCAGTCTACCTCTGAAGGAGCTGTCCATGATCTCCACAGTGGAGTTCAGTGGATGGGAGGGGTTTCTTAAGATGGAGGTCATCTTCCCCAGCATCCTCCTTTCACACGTCTCCTCAACAGAATCCAGTGGGCAGCCCAGAACCGAGCTAGCTTTGGTAGCTAGCTTGTTCAGTCTCTTTCTGTCTCGGTCAGAGCTGCCTACACCCCAGCAGACCACAGCAGAATGAATAACAGAGCCAACAACAGAGTGATAAAAGGATTTTAGCAGCTGGGAGTTAACTCCGAAGGACCTCAGCCTCCTCATGAGATGGAGGCGGCTTTGGCCCTTCTTATACAGAGCATCTGTGTTGTGGGACCAGTTCAGTTTACTGTTGAGGTGAACACCCAGGCACTTAAAGGTGTCCACCACCTCAATGTCTGCTCCCTGGATGTTTACTGGTGAGTGAGGGGGAGTGTTTCTCTGGAAGTCAATCACCATTTCCTTTGTTTTACTGGTGTTCAAGCGAAGGTGGTTACGCTCACACCAGTCCACAAAGTCCATGATGACTGACCTGTACTCCTGGTCATCCCCCTCAGACACACAGCCGACGATGGCCGAGTCATCAGAGAACTTCTGGAGGTGACAGCTGCTGGTGTTGTAGGTGAAGTCTGAGGTGTAGAAGGTGAAGAGAAAGGGTGAGAGCACTGTACCCTGCGGAGCTCCAGTACTGCACACAACCACCTCAGACGTACAGTTGTGCAGCCTCACGTACTGTGGCCTGTTGGTGAGGTAGTTGATGATCCATGCAGTCAGATGTTCGTCCATTCCTGCACCCCTCATCTTCTGCTGCAGTAGACACGGCTGGATGGTGTTGAAGGCACTGGAGAAGTCGAAGAACATGATCCTCACAGTGCTTTTTTGCATCTGGAGGTGATTCAGAGCCCGGTGCTGCAGGTAGATGAGGGCGTCTTCCACCCCTATGTTTGGTTTATATGCAAATTGAAGTGGGTCTATTTCTGGGCTCACCACTGAACGCAGATGGGTTCATATCAAAGACTTTGAAAAAATGGGACCCAATGCCTCCTCGCTTGACACTCAGCACTAAGGGGTTGGATTGGGGGGTTAAACCACCAAATAGTTCCCGAGCGCGGCCACAGCTGCAGCTCACCGCCCCCCACAGGGATGGGTCAAATGCGGAGAACAAATTTCACACACACCAGTTGACTAGAGTGCGTCAGCAGTTCCTGCAAGATGAAGGCATTGATGCTATGGACTGGCCCGCAGGACACGTTGCACCCACTCACCTTTAACAACAATAATAATATTGACCCGTTTGCAAAGTTTTTTTTTTTGTTTTTTTTTCCAGCTGAGTTTTTTAAACAAATTTTCTGGACATTGTTGGTCTTCAATGAGTCCTTAACTACTCGGCCACTTCTGCCAATTATGCATCAAGCTTGGATTTCTGTTCTTTATTGAAAAAAGATAAAAAAGATTGGCAAATTCACCACTGGCGCCCTGTGCTCTTCACAGATGAAAGCAGGTTCACACTGAGCACACGACAGACGTGACAGAGTCTGGAGACGCCGTGGAGAACGTTCTGCTGCCTGCAACATCCTCCAGCATGACCGGTTTGGCAGTGGGTCAGTAATGGTGAAGGTGGCCAAACAGCCCTCCATGTGCACACCAGAGGTAGCCTGACTGCCATTAGGTACCAAGATGAGATCCTCAGACCCCTTGTGAGACCATATGCTGGTGCGGTTGGCCCTGGGTTCCTCCTAATGCAAGACAATGCTAGACCTCATGTGGCTAGAGTGTGTCAGCAGTTCCTGCAAGATGAAGGCATTGATGCTATGGACTGGCCCGCCCGTTCCCCAGACCTGAATCCAATTGAGCACATCTGGGACATCATGTCTCCTCCATCCACCAACGCCACGTTGCACCACAGACTGTCCAGGAGTTGGTGGATGCTTTAGTTCAGGTCTGGGAGGAGATCCCTCAGGAGACCATCCACCACCTCATCAGGAGCATGCCCAGGCGTTGTAGGGAGGTCATACAGACAAGTGGAGGCCACACCCACTACTGAGCATCATTTTGACTTGTTTTAAGGACGTTACATCAAAGTTGGATCAGCCTGTAGTAGGGCCGTGCGATATGACGATATAAGATCGTTAAGGAATTTAATGTGATGATGATCTATCAAAACCCGAAGATCGTAGAACCATCTGTTTGCGTTCTATCACCCATCTGTGCCATTATTTTTGGATGCGTCACATTTGTTTTTTTCCTCTCAGCCTCATGCTATTTGCTAGTCTGCTTCTGTTAGCCACACACCAATCAGAGCAAGTTTTAGGCAGCATGTTGGTTTGTTTAGCTGGGGTGCTCGGTAGAACTGAGGAAAATAATCTTAATAATCCAATGTATTAGGACGCGTACATAAACGAACAAGTCGTTGAAAAAGCACACCATAATTGATTGAAACGGTAGTTGCTAGCCTTTGTGGGTAGCTAGCTCTGTCTCTAAACAGTAATGACATGTATTCTCACGCTTCTGCTCGATCAGGAAACCTCTGGTTCAGTGTTCTGCTCTAAACTTTGCACTTGGCTTTGTGGCTTTTGTTATTTGGGGACGTTCGTTCGGGTTTTAATGATCCTTTTAACTGTGGCTGCCGACGGAGTTCTGGTTTTCCTGTTTGTGTAGAGAGACGGTACAACCCCCCCCCCCCCCCCCCCCCCCCCCCCCCCCCCCCCCCGCGTAGTCAGGGAAGGGCTACGGAGAGCAGCATGGCCAAAATAGCGGGAGTGTAATCCTCTGGAAGTGGATGCAAACACATCATGAATTTAGCTTAACCTGATAGATTTTTTCCTCTGGACAAGAAATAATTACTGGTAATATTGTGGATGAGGGGATGTGAGCCACCTCTAGATTTAATTGAAATTTAAAAAAAATATTTTACATTAATTATAAATACACTGCTCACAAAAATTAAAGGAACACTTTTTTTATTGGGCCTGGCATGAAATCAATGAAACCTGTCTGATAATTTTCTGGTTGATTAAGCAGCTGAGGGCGTTGTTAATCACTGTCAGCTGTATTGGTGTTCATGGACTTAACGACAGGTGCACTAAAGTGGCAACAATTCCAAAACCCTCAAAACAGGACTGGTTTAACATGTGGAGGTCATTTCAAGTTTCTCCCTCTTGATCTTTTTTGGCTGGTTTTCCACTCGTGCTAGTTTTGGCTTGAGTAATTATCTCTTCTGGCAGCATGAGGCGATTCCTTAACCCTACAGAAGTTGCACAGGTTGTCCAACTTCTCCAGGATGGCACATCCACACGTGCTGCAGCAAGAAGGTTTAATGTGTCTCCCAGCACAATCTCCAGAACATGGAGGAGATTTCAGGAGACTGGCGGTTATTCTCGGAGAGCTGGACAGGGCCGTAGAAGGTCCACAACCCATCAGCAGGACCGATACCTGCTCCTTTGTGCAAGGCGGAACAGGCTGAGCACTGCTCGTGCCCTACAGAATGACCTCCAGAGGGCCACTGGTGTGAATGTCTCTACCCAAACAATCAGGAACAGACTTCATGAAGATGGCCTGAGGGCCCGACGTCCTGTAGTGGGCCCTGTGCTCACTGCCCAGCACCGTAGAGCTCNAGAACCGGGACAAGAATAAGGTAAGAAAATAATCTTTATTAAGTTGGCTGGAGTACTCGTGAAGCCGAGGAACGGAAGGGTACGGGTCCGGATCTAATGAGGAAACACAAGATGGTGAGCCGGGATCCAGAGGAGGAAAACAACAACTGAGAACTGTCTTACTTGCTGGTGAGGGAGTAGGGAGTTCTGAGGAGGGAGTGGGGTCCGGTCGGGGGTGTACCAGATGAGGTGGTACTGGAGAGGATGTTGCTCAAGAGGGATCCAAATATCCAGAAGGCTAGCTGGAGACGCAAGGTGAGCGGTGGAGAGCGGAGCGGCTGGAGAGCACAGCGGGACGCTGAAGTGGTTGAGATCCGAGAAGTTCTGTTTGTGGTGGATGAGGGCTGTAGTGGTCTGGAGAAGGGCACAAGGGTTGATTAGTAGGAGTCTCAAAAAGTACACAAAAAATGCTGCTTGCAATCTTCTAAATTAGCTCGAGAAAAGGTCGTAGACGAATACCCAACGGGAGTTAATCATCCGACAAAGTGTTGGCGTCCCACTGCTCCTTATATCCCCAGCCGGTGATTGCTGCAGAACAGCAACAGCTGGTGCCGCTCTCCAGGAAACGCCCACCTGCAGGAATGAGACTCAAACCAGAGATTTAGAGCAGATGAACACCCCAGACCGTGACAGTACCCCCCCCTCAAGGGACGCCACCCGGCGGCCCCGAGGAGGAGGAGGCGGAGGAGGAGGCACGAGAAGTCTCAAAGGCCCTGATGAGGGACGGGTCCGCAATGAAGGACCCGGGAACCCAGGAGCGGTGCTCCGGGCCGTAGCCCCTCCAATCCACCAGATATTGGACTCCACGCCCCCGTCGACGAACGTCGAGTAGGCGGCGAACAGGGTAGACGGGCCCATCGGCCAAAAGACGAGCCGGAGGAGGGGGAGCCGGAGGCGGGCAAAGGGGACTGGACACAACAGGTTTGAGGAGGGACACATGAAAGACGGGATGAACCTTGAGAGACGGGGGAAGAGCCAGGCGAACCGTGGAAGGATTGATAATGGCTGTGATGGGGAAGGGGCCGATGAACCGGGGAGACAATTTTCTGCAGGACCCTTTGAGGGTGATGTCTCGGGTCGAGAGCCACACCTGTTGACCAGGGGTGTAGGGCGGAGCCGGTCGTCGATGCCTGTCTGCCAAACGGCGGTTCCGGTCAGAGGTTCTCTGAAGGGCCGTTCTTGTGAGGGTCCATATCCGCCGAGCCCCTCGGATGAACCGGGGAATGGTAACCGGTGCAGCAGGAGGGGATAAGGGAAACAGAGGAGGTTGGTAACCGAGGGAGATCTCGAAGGGGGAGAATCCAGTGGAAGAGGACGTGTGGGCGTTATGTGCGTACTCCATCCAGGGTAGGTGTTGACTCCAACTAGAGGGGTTGGTAGAACACACACAGCGCAACATGGCTTCCAGCTCTTGGTTCATGCGCTCACACTGACCGTTAGTTTGTGGGTGAAATCCCGAGCTTAGGGCTACTCGAGCCCCAAGGTTGGTGGCGAAGTCCCTCCAGGTTCTGGCCAGGAATTGAGGACCACGGTCGGATACGATCTCCTCCGGGATCCCATGTAGCCGGAAGACGTGCTTGACCAACAGCTGGGCTGTTTCTGCAGAGGTTGGGAGGTGTTTGAGAGGCACCAGATGACAGGCCTTAGAAAAACGATCTACAATAGTTAGTATAACCTGGAAACCACGAGAAGGAGGGAGACCAGTAACAAAGTCAAGGGCGATGTGGGACCAAGGTCTTGAAGGGATGGCTAATGGGTGGAGTAGTCCGGATGGGGGTTGGTTGCTGCCTTTGCTCTTAGCACAGATGTGGCAGGCAGTGACGTAACTCTTCACATCCTTATACATGAGGGGCCACCAAAAGGACCTGCGAATGAGGGCTAATGTCCTGCTAACTCCTGGGTGAATAAGAAACTTAGCCGTGTGTACCCAATGTATCAAGGGGCCCCGACATGAAACAGGGACATATCTCTTATTGGGTGGTGCAGTACCAGGACCCGGCTCGTTCTTACAGGCCTCCTCGATTCTTTTGAGGATATCCCAGCTGACTGATCCCACCACAATCGAGGGGGGCAGGATAGTGGTTGGTTCCAGCTCACGATCTGGCGAGAACTGACGAGAGAGTGCATCTGGTTTGGCGTTTTTGGAGCCAGGTCTGAAAGATATCAAAAAGTTAAACCGAGAAAAGAAAAGTGACCATCTGGATTGTCGGGGGTTGAGTCTCTTGGCTTCTCTCAGGTAGGAGAGGTTCTTATGGTCTGTCCAGACAATGACTTGGTGTGCTGACCCCTCCAACCAATGTCTCCACTCCTCAAAGGCCAGTTTTAGGGACAACAGCTCCCTGTCACCCACATCGTAGTTCTGTTCAGCCGGGGAGAGACGACGGGAGAAAAAAGCACAGGGATGCAATTTATGATCTGCTGTAGATACTTGTGACAAAACTGCTCCCACCCCGGTGTCAGAAGCATCCACCTCTAGGGTGAATTGCTTCGAGGGGTCTGGTCTCATGAGCACCGGAGCGTTAGTGAAGCGTTCTTTCAACGCGGCAAAGGCTGCAGCAGCAGCGGAAGTCCACACAAATGGCTTCTTTACAGAGGTTAAGGTGGTGAGGGGTGCCGCCGTTTGACTGTAGTTACGGATGAAGCGACGATAAAAATTGGCGAAACCCAAGAACCGTTGCAGTTGTTTACGAGAAATGGGCGTCGGCCAGTCTAGCACTGCTTTTACCTTGTCGGGATCCGCTCTCAACCGCCCGCTCTCGAGGATGTAACCCAGGAACTTGACGGAGGATGCGTGGAACTCACACTTCTCGGCTTTGACATATAGGTGGTTATCCAAGAGTCTTTGCAGTACTGCTCTGACGTGTTGCCGGTGCTCGTTGATGGACCTCGAAAAAATGAGAATATCGTCTAGATAGACCGTTACAAACTTATTGATATAGTCACCCAGAACTGAGTTGACTAAGGCTTGAAAAACAGCAGGGGCGTTTGTTAACCCGAAAGGCATGACTAGGTACTCAAAATGTCCCAGTGGAGTCTTAAAGGCGGTCTTCCATTCATCTCCTTTGCGAATGCGAACCAAGTGGTAGGCGTTGCGGAGGTCTAACTTTGTGAAGACAGTAGCATCTTGAACTGGCTCAAAGGTGGAAGCAAGGAGTGGCAGAGGGTACTTATTCTTGACTGTAATGTGATTAAGTCCACGGAAATCAATGCAGGGGCGGAGTGAACCGTCTTTTTTAGAAACGAAGAAAAATCCAGCCCCTAGGGGGGACGTGGACGGTCTGATTATGCCCGCGGCTAGTGACTCTGAAATGTACTTCTCCATACACTCATGTTCGGGTTTGGAAAGGCTGTACAAGCGGCTGGAGGGGAGTGTGGCATCAGGGATAAGGTCAATACAACAATCGAGGGGGCGGTGAGGAGGTAGTGAAGAGGCTTTGTCCTTGCTAAATACCTGTGGGATGTCGTGGTACTCGGAGGGAACTCCTGTTAGGTCCGGTGGGGGTGATGGTTCAAGTTGATGTCTCTGAGTACTCGAAGTGGGTGCTCGTAGGCAGGTGGTGAGACAACGGGAACTCCAAGATTCCACTCTACTTGTCCTCCAGTCAATGTGGGGGTTATGGGTAACCAGCCAGGGATGTCCCAGAACTACAGGGGACTGGGGAGAGGGAAACACAAAAAACGTGATACGTTCATAGTGGTTACCTGAGGTTTGTAGGGTGATGGGAGTGGTTTGATGGGTAATGGGCGAAAGGGGGTTTCCATCCAAAGAAGAAGCGTGCAGGGGAGTGGGCAGTGGAATGGTAGGGATGTGGAGCTGGTCCACGATGGTCTGATCCAGAAAATTCTGTTCACAGCCTGAGTCCAAGAGTGCCTGTGTGGAATGGTGATGATGGGAAAAGAGAACAACACAAGGTAAGGAACACCGGAATGAGGAATTGAAGTTAGCACCCACCCGTACTCCCGGTTCTACTGGCGGGCTCGGCGGTTTAACTGAATCGGGCACTGGGAAACATAATGTCCGGCTTCTCCACAGTAGAGGCAGAGCTTGTGTGACATACGTCTATTTCTCTCCTCCAGGCTGAGTCGGGTCCGGCCAATCTGCATGGGTTCCTCCGGTCCAGGTGCAGGAGCTGGTCTGGGGATGGCTCGAGAGGAGGTTGGAGGGGAGGCTGGAACCGGCTGATGGGGGCCTTTATAACGGTCTCGGAGGCGTTTGTCTATCTTGGTAGCCAGGGCTATAAGGTCCTCCAGGTTTTGCGGCTCGGGACAGAGGGCTAGTTGATCTTTAATTCTCTCATTAAGGGCTTCCTGGAATGCCCCCATTAATGAGTCCTCGTTCCACGTGGAGGCAGCAGCTAGTGTTCTGAACTTTAAAGAAAATTCAGTGACTGTCTGACGACCCTGGGACAGGTGCCATAGTTGTTTGGCTATTTCCGAACGTTTCTCCTCACAACCGAAGGTCAACTTAAATTCTGACAAAAACTCAGAAAGTGGTCCATTCAAAAAACTGGGAAGGCGGCTCTTGGTTTCAGCCCATTCTAAGGCTTTACCGCGTAGTAATCCAATAATGTAGGATATCTTCACTGCGTCTGTAGCAAATGACGCAGGGGAACGATCAAAAGTTAACCTGCATTGTAAGAGGAATCCCCTGCACTGCGCGGAATCTCCCTCAAACGTCATAGTGGGCGGGGAGTCGGCGACGCGAAACAAACTGGGATCCGGAAGAGATGGCTGCGTGAGCTGGGGGGCGACAACGGGGTTCGGTGGGACTGGAACCGGGGCTGTGACTTTCTCGTGGATCTGAGCCACCACTGAATCGAGTTGGAGTAATCTTTGGTTGGTGTTGTTAAGTTGTTCGAACAACGACCGGAGTGTAGCATCGTGATCACGGAGCGTGCTGGAGATGGCTGGCGGGACCGATTCTGCATGTTTCGACTGTTGGTCGGATGATTCTGTCATGGTCTGGTTTACGTGTTTAACCCAGGACATGTAGAATCAGAACCGGGACAAGAATAAGGTAAGAAAATAATCTTTATTAAGTTGGCTGGAGTACTCGTGAAGCCGAGGAACGGAAGGGTACGGGTCCGGATCTAATGAGGAAACACAAGATGGTGAGCCGGGATCCAGAGGAGGAAAACAACAACTGAGAACTGTCTTACTTGCTGGTGAGGGAGTAGGGAGTTCTGAGGAGGGAGTGGGGTCCGGTCGGGGGTGTACCAGATGAGGTGGTACTGGAGAGGATGTTGCTCAAGAGGGATCCAAATATCCAGAAGGCTAGCTGGAGACGCAAGGTGAGCGGTGGAGAGCGGAGCGGCTGGAGAGCACAGCGGGACGCTGAAGTGGTTGAGATCCGAGAAGTTCTGTTTGTGGTGGATGAGGGCTGTAGTGGTCTGGAGAAGGGCACAAGGGTTGATTAGTAGGAGTCTCAAAAAGTACACAAAAAATGCTGCTTGCAATCTTCTAAATTAGCTCGAGAAAAGGTCGTAGACGAATACCCAACGGGAGTTAATCATCCGACAAAGTGTTGGCGTCCCACTGCTCCTTATATCCCCAGCCGGTGATTGCTGCAGAACAGCAACAGCTGGTGCCGCTCTCCAGGAAACGCCCACCTGCAGGAATGAGACTCAAACCAGAGATTTAGAGCAGATGAACACCCCAGACCGTGACAGTACCCCCCCCTCAAGGGACGCCACCCGGCGGCCCCGAGGAGGAGGAGGCGGAGGAGGAGGCACGAGAAGTCTCAAAGGCCCTGATGAGGGACGGGTCCGCAATGAAGGACCCGGGAACCCAGGAGCGGTGCTCCGGGCCGTAGCCCCTCCAATCCACCAGATATTGGACTCCACGCCCCCGTCGACGAACGTCGAGTAGGCGGCGAACAGGGTAGACGGGCCCATCGGCCAAAAGACGAGCCGGAGGAGGGGGAGCCGGAGGCGGGCAAAGGGGACTGGACACAACAGGTTTGAGGAGGGACACATGAAAGACGGGATGAACCTTGAGAGACGGGGGAAGAGCCAGGCGAACCGTGGAAGGATTGATAATGGCTGTGATGGGGAAGGGGCCGATGAACCGGGGAGACAATTTTCTGCAGGACCCTTTGAGGGTGATGTCTCGGGTCGAGAGCCACACCTGTTGACCAGGGGTGTAGGGCGGAGCCGGTCGTCGATGCCTGTCTGCCAAACGGCGGTTCCGGTCAGAGGTTCTCTGAAGGGCCGTTCTTGTGAGGGTCCATATCCGCCGAGCCCCTCGGATGAACCGGGGAATGGTAACCGGTGCAGCAGGAGGGGATAAGGGAAACAGAGGAGGTTGGTAACCGAGGGAGATCTCGAAGGGGGAGAATCCAGTGGAAGAGGACGTGTGGGCGTTATGTGCGTACTCCATCCAGGGTAGGTGTTGACTCCAACTAGAGGGGTTGGTAGAACACACACAGCGCAACATGGCTTCCAGCTCTTGGTTCATGCGCTCACACTGACCGTTAGTTTGTGGGTGAAATCCCGAGCTTAGGGCTACTCGAGCCCCAAGGTTGGTGGCGAAGTCCCTCCAGGTTCTGGCCAGGAATTGAGGACCACGGTCGGATACGATCTCCTCCGGGATCCCATGTAGCCGGAAGACGTGCTTGACCAACAGCTGGGCTGTTTCTGCAGAGGTTGGGAGGTGTTTGAGAGGCACCAGATGACAGGCCTTAGAAAAACGATCTACAATAGTTAGTATAACCTGGAAACCACGAGAAGGAGGGAGACCAGTAACAAAGTCAAGGGCGATGTGGGACCAAGGTCTTGAAGGGATGGCTAATGGGTGGAGTAGTCCGGATGGGGGTTGGTTGCTGCCTTTGCTCTTAGCACAGATGTGGCAGGCAGTGACGTAACTCTTCACATCCTTATACATGAGGGGCCACCAAAAGGACCTGCGAATGAGGGCTAATGTCCTGCTAACTCCTGGGTGAATAAGAAACTTAGCCGTGTGTACCCAATGTATCAAGGGGCCCCGACATGAAACAGGGACATATCTCTTATTGGGTGGTGCAGTACCAGGACCCGGCTCGTTCTTACAGGCCTCCTCGATTCTTTTGAGGATATCCCAGCTGACTGATCCCACCACAATCGAGGGGGGCAGGATAGTGGTTGGTTCCAGCTCACGATCTGGCGAGAACTGACGAGAGAGTGCATCTGGTTTGGCGTTTTTGGAGCCAGGTCTGAAAGATATCAAAAAGTTAAACCGAGAAAAGAAAAGTGACCATCTGGATTGTCGGGGGTTGAGTCTCTTGGCTTCTCTCAGGTAGGAGAGGTTCTTATGGTCTGTCCAGACAATGACTTGGTGTGCTGACCCCTCCAACCAATGTCTCCACTCCTCAAAGGCCAGTTTTAGGGACAACAGCTCCCTGTCACCCACATCGTAGTTCTGTTCAGCCGGGGAGAGACGACGGGAGAAAAAAGCACAGGGATGCAATTTATGATCTGCTGTAGATACTTGTGACAAAACTGCTCCCACCCCGGTGTCAGAAGCATCCACCTCTAGGGTGAATTGCTTCGAGGGGTCTGGTCTCATGAGCACCGGAGCGTTAGTGAAGCGTTCTTTCAACGCGGCAAAGGCTGCAGCAGCAGCGGAAGTCCACACAAATGGCTTCTTTACAGAGGTTAAGGTGGTGAGGGGTGCCGCCGTTTGACTGTAGTTACGGATGAAGCGACGATAAAAATTGGCGAAACCCAAGAACCGTTGCAGTTGTTTACGAGAAATGGGCGTCGGCCAGTCTAGCACTGCTTTTACCTTGTCGGGATCCGCTCTCAACCGCCCGCTCTCGAGGATGTAACCCAGGAACTTGACGGAGGATGCGTGGAACTCACACTTCTCGGCTTTGACATATAGGTGGTTATCCAAGAGTCTTTGCAGTACTGCTCTGACGTGTTGCCGGTGCTCGTTGATGGACCTCGAAAAAATGAGAATATCGTCTAGATAGACCGTTACAAACTTATTGATATAGTCACCCAGAACTGAGTTGACTAAGGCTTGAAAAACAGCAGGGGCGTTTGTTAACCCGAAAGGCATGACTAGGTACTCAAAGTGTCCCAGTGGAGTCTTAAAGGCGGTCTTCCATTCATCTCCTTTGCGAATGCGAACCAAGTGGTAGGCGTTGCGGAGGTCTAACTTTGTGAAGACAGTAGCATCTTGAACTGGCTCAAAGGTGGAAGCAAGGAGTGGCAGAGGGTACTTATTCTTGACTGTAATGTGATTAAGTCCACGGAAATCAATGCAGGGGCGGAGTGAACCGTCTTTTTTAGAAACGAAGAAAAATCCAGCCCCTAGGGGGGACGTGGACGGTCTGATTATGCCCGCGGCTAGTGACTCTGAAATGTACTTCTCCATACACTCATGTTCGGGTTTGGAAAGGCTGTACAAGCGGCTGGAGGGGAGTGTGGCATCAGGGATAAGGTCAATACAACAATCGAGGGGGCGGTGAGGAGGTAGTGAAGAGGCTTTGTCCTTGCTAAATACCTGTGGGATGTCGTGGTACTCGGAGGGAACTCCTGTTAGGTCCGGTGGGGGTGATGGTTCAAGTTGATGTCTCTGAGTACTCGAAGTGGGTGCTCGTAGGCAGGTGGTGAGACAACGGGAACTCCAAGATTCCACTCTACTTGTCCTCCAGTCAATGTGGGGGTTATGGGTAACCAGCCAGGGATGTCCCAGAACTACAGGGGACTGGGGAGAGGGAAACACAAAAAACGTGATACGTTCATAGTGGTTACCTGAGGTTTGTAGGGTGATGGGAGTGGTTTGATGGGTAATGGGCGAAAGGGGGTTTCCATCCAAAGAAGAAGCGTGCAGGGGAGTGGGCAGTGGAATGGTAGGGATGTGGAGCTGGTCCACGATGGTCTGATCCAGAAAATTCTGTTCACAGCCTGAGTCCAAGAGTGCCTGTGTGGAATGGTGATGATGGGAAAAGAGAACAACACAAGGTAAGGAACACCGGAATGAGGAATTGAAGTTAGCACCCACCCGTACTCCCGGTTCTACTGGCGGGCTCGGCGGTTTAACTGAATCGGGCACTGGGAAACATAATGTCCGGCTTCTCCACAGTAGAGGCAGAGCTTGTGTGACATACGTCTATTTCTCTCCTCCAGGCTGAGTCGGGTCCGGCCAATCTGCATGGGTTCCTCCGGTCCAGGTGCAGGAGCTGGTCTGGGGATGGCTCGAGAGGAGGTTGGAGGGGAGGCTGGAACCGGCTGATGGGGGCCTTTATAACGGTCTCGGAGGCGTTTGTCTATCTTGGTAGCCAGGGCTATAAGGTCCTCCAGGTTTTGCGGCTCGGGACAGAGGGCTAGTTGATCTTTAATTCTCTCATTAAGGGCTTCCTGGAATGCCCCCATTAATGAGTCCTCGTTCCACGTGGAGGCAGCAGCTAGTGTTCTGAACTTTAAAGAAAATTCAGTGACTGTCTGACGACCCTGGGACAGGTGCCATAGTTGTTTGGCTATTTCCGAACGTTTTTCCTCACAGCCGAAGGTCAACTTAAATTCTGACAAAAACTCAGAAAGTGGTCCATTCAAAAAACTGGGAAGGCGGCTCTTGGTTTCAGCCCATTCTAAGGCTTTACCGCGTAGTAATCCAATAATGTAGGATATCTTCACTGCGTCGGTAGCAAATGACGCAGGGGAACGATCNGCCTAAACAGAGTTCAAACCCAGATCTTCTTGCTGTGTGCCAAAACTAACCACCTGCACAAATGTAGCCTGATTCTTAATGGTATAAACAAACACCAACCCTCGTTACAGGGTTACAGTTCACTGAAGGATTTCTTTATTGCTAAAGCTAGAGCTGATTTGTCTTTGCTCGTATTGTGTATTTTAATGATGTCACGTTTTCTTCACTCGTTTTGTGAGACTGATTTTTCTGCTGAATGCTGAGCCTCTTAGGGGCTTCACTAATTGCTCCACATGTCTCTAACAGCATGTGATCAGGCCTGTTTTACCACTAACACTAACTTATCACTGCCCTTGTCGCAGTGATCCCAGCCACCTCCCTGGAATGCTCTGGGACATTCGGCTTCAACACATGTATAGAAGACGGATGAGCAGCTACTCTGGCTGTTATATCATATCTCCCAGAGAGACACGTGTTTATGGGACAACGAAGCGAGAACGGATGAAGTCATCACAAAGACGAATGCTGGGATAGGCCCACGGTGAGTTTGTGACTGATGCCAAGAGCCTCCTTGCAGTGATGAACGACTGCAGCCACATTTTGCTAATGATCGTGTTCGGAAAAGCAAATAGATATGTCCAGCAACAATATTTCTTAATTCCTTTTGTTTCCTGTGGAATTTCCTGATGATGAAAAAAAAAAAAGAGTGAAACGATCAGTCAGGCAACAACGAGTCCCGGGAAAGAGGAAAAGTAAACCCAGAAGAAAGGATTACATCATTTCAACTTATTGACAACTGTTACGATATAACAGCCATGCGTAAAACTTTACAATAAGGGTCCCTTTATTAACATTACCTAGTGCATTATTAAGCATTAATAAAATATTAAATAAAGTTTTAACTGCTTAATATTAATGTTAATGTAATATTAAGTAATGCATTTACAGCTACAGCAGCAAATCTGCTTAAAACATTATGTTCATGCCTCTAAACAACGTTTCGACATTATATAGCTAAAAAGATTATTTGAAGATTAAAATTTTTTTTTTTTTTAAATTAATAAAGTGGTTCTCTCACAGTTGTCTAAAATACTCAGCCAATAACTGTCATGGTCTGGTTTACGTGTTTAACCCAGGACATGCAGAATCAGAACCGGGACAAGATTAAGGTAAGAAAACAATCTTTATTAAGTTGGCTGGAGTACTCGTGAAGCCGAGGAACGGAAGGGTACGGGTCCGGATCTAATGAGGGAACACAAGATGGTGAGCCGGGATCCAGAGGAGGAAAACCACAACTGAGAACTGTCTTACTTGCTGGTGAGGGAGTAGGGAGTTCTGAGGAGGGAGTGGGGTCCGGTCGGGGGTGTACCAGATGAGGTGGTACTGGAGAGGATGTTGCTCAAGAGGGATCCAAATCTCCCGAAGGCTAGCTGGAGAAGCAAGGTGAGCGGTGGAGAGCGGAGCGGCTGGAGAGCACAGCGGGACGCTGAAGTGGTTGAGATCCGAGAAGTTCTGTTTGGGGTGGATGATGGCTGTAGTGGTCTGGAGAAGGGCACAAGGGTGGATTAGTAGGAGTCTCAAAAAGTACACAAAAAATGCTGCTTGCAATCTTCTAAATTAGCTCGAGAAAAAGGTCGTAGACGAATACCCAACGGGAGTTAATCATCCGACAAAGTGTTGGCGTCCCACTGCTCCTTATATCCCCAGCCGGTGATTGCTGCAGAACAGCAACAGCTGGTGCCGCTCTCCAGGAAACGCCCACCTGCAGGAATGAGACTCAAACCAGAGATTTAGAGCAGATGAACACCCCAGACCGTGACAGTACCCCCCCCTCAAGGGACGCCACCCGGCGGCCCCGAGGAGGAGGAGGCGGAGGAGGAGGCACGAGAAGTCTCAAAGGCCCTGATGAGGGACGGGTCCGCAATGAAGGACCCGGGAACCCAGGAGCGGTGCTCCGGGCCGTAGCCCCTCCAATCCACCAGATATTGGACTCCACGCCCCCGTCGACGAACGTCGAGTAGGCGGCGAACAGGGTAGACGGGCCCATCGGCCAAAAGACGAGCCGGAGGAGGGGGAGCCGGAGGCGGGCAAAGGGGACTGGACACAACAGGTTTGAGGAGGGACACATGAAAGACGGGATGAACCTTGAGAGACGGGGGAAGAGCCAGGCGAACCGTGGAAGGATTGATAATGGCTGTGATGGGAAAGGGGCCGATGAACCGGGGAGACAATTTTCTGCAGGACCCTTTGAGGGTGATGTCTCGGGTCGAGAGCCACACCTGTTGACCAGGGGTGTAGGGCGGAGCCGGTCGTCGATGCCTGTCTGCCAAACGGCGGTTCCGGTCAGAGGTTCTCTGAAGGGCCGTTCTCGTGAAGGTCCATATCCGCCGAGCCCCTCGGATGAACCGGGGAATGGTAACCGGTGCAGCAGGAGGGGATAAGGGAAACAGAGGAGGTTGGTAACCGAGGGAGATCTCGAAGGGGGAGAATCCAGTGGAAGAGGACGTGTGGGCGTTATGTGCGTACTCCATCCAGGGTAGGTGTTGACTCCAACTAGAGGGGTTGGTAGAACACACACAGCGCAACATGGCTTCCAGCTCTTGGTTCATGCGCTCACACTGACCGTTAGTTTGTGGGTGAAATCCCGAGCTTAGGGCTACTCGAGCCCCAAGGTTGGTGGCGAAGTCCCTCCAGGTTCTGGCCAGGAATTGAGGACCACGGTCAGATACGATCTCCTCCGGGATCCCATGTAGCCGGAAGACGTGCTTGACCAACAGCTGGGCTGTTTCTGCAGAGGTTGGGAGGTGTTTGAGAGGCACCAGATGACAGGCCTTGGAAAAACGATCTACAATAGTTAGTATAACCTGGAAACCACGAGAAGGAGGGAGACCAGTAACAAAGTCAAGGGCGATGTGGGACCAAGGTCTTGAAGGGATGGCTAATGGGTGGAGTAGTCCGAATGGGGGTTGGTTGCTGCCTTTGCTCTTAGCACAGATGTGGCAGGCAGTGACGTAACTCTTCACATCCTTATACATGAGGGGCCACCAAAAGGACCTGCGAATGAGGGCTAATGTCCTGCTAACTCCTGGGTGAATAAGAAACTTAGCCGTGTGTACCCAATGTATCAAGGGGCCCCGACATGAAACAGGGACATATCTCTTATTGGGTGGTGCAGTACCAGGACCCGGCTCGTTCTTACAGGCCTCCTCGATTCTTTTGAGGATATCCCAGCTGACTGATCCCACCACAATCGAGGGGGGCAGGATAGTGGTTGGTTCCAGCTCACGATCTGGCGAGAACTGACGAGAGAGTGCATCTGGTTTGGCGTTTTTGGAGCCAGGTCTGAAAGATATCAAAAAGTTAAACCGAGAAAAGAAAAGTGACCATCTGGATTGTCGGGGGTTGAGTCTCTTGGCTTCTCTCAGGTAGGAGAGGTTCTTATGGTCTGTCCAGACAATGACTTGGTGTGCTGACCCCTCCAACCAATGTCTCCACTCCTCAAAGGCCAGTTTTAGGGACAACAGCTCCCTGTCACCCACATCGTAGTTCTGTTCAGCCGGGGAGAGACGACGGGAGAAAAAAGCACAGGGATGCAATTTCTGATCTGCTGTAGATACTTGTGACAAAACTGCTCCCACCCCGGTGTCAGAAGCATCCACCTCTAGGGTGAATTGCTTCGAGGGGTCTGGTCTCATGAGCACCGGAGCGTTAGTGAAGAGTTCTTTCAACGCGGCAAAGGCTGCAGCAGCAGCGGAAGTCCACACAAATGGCTTCTTTACAGAGGTTAAGGTGGTGAGGGGTGCCGCCGTTTGACTGTAGTTACGGATGAAGCGACGATAAAAATTGGCGAAACCCAAGAACCGTTGCAGTTGTTTACGAGAAATGGGCGTCGGCCAGTCTAGCACTGCTTTTACCTTGTCGGGATCCGCTCTCAACCGCCCGCTCTCGAGGATGTAACCCAGGAACTTGACGGAGGATGCGTGGAACTCACACTTCTCGGCTTTGACATATAGGTGGTTATCCAAGAGTCTTTGCAGTACTGCTCTGACGTGTTGCCGGTGCTCGTTGATGGACCTCGAAAAAATGAGAATATCGTCTAGATAGACCGTTACAAACTTATTGATATAGTCACCCAGAACTGAGTTGACTAAGGCTTGAAAAACAGCAGGGGCGTTTGTTAACCCGAAAGGCATGACTAGGTACTCAAAGTGTCCCAGTGGAGTCTTAAAGGCGGTCTTCCATTCATCTCCTTTGCGAATGCGAACCAAGTGGTAGGCGTTGCGGAGGTCTAACTTTGTGAAGACAGTAGCATCTTGAACTGGCTCAAAGGTGGAAGCAAGGAGTGGCAGAGGGTACTTATTCTTGACTGTAATGTGATTAAGTCCACGGAAATCAATGCAGGGGCGGAGTGAACCGTCTTTTTTAGAAACGAAGAAAAATCCAGCCCCTAGGGGGGACGTGGACGGTCTGATTATGCCCGCGGCTAGTGACTCTGAAATGTACTTCTCCATACACTCATGTTCGGGTTTGGAAAGGCTGTACAAGCGGCTGGAGGGGAGTGTGGCATCAGGGATAAGGTCAATACAACAATCGAGGGGGCGGTGAGGAGGTAGTGAAGAGGCTTTGTCCTTGCTAAATACCTGTGGGATGTCGTGGTACTCGGAGGGAACTCCTGTTAGGTCCGGTGGGGGTGATGGTTCAAGTTGATGTCTCTGAGTACTCGAAGTGGGTGCTCGTAGGCAGGTGGTGAGACAACGGGAACTCCAAGATTCCACTCTACTTGTCCTCCAGTCAATGTGGGGGTTATGGGTAACCAGCCAGGGATGGCCCAGAACTACAGGGGACTGGGGAGAGGGAAACACAA
>SSNS01000066.1:1590820-1603487 GCA_006937985.1 Aphyosemion australe
GACAGGTTGAGATCCGAGAAGTTCTGTTTGGGGTGGATGATGGCTGTAGTGGTCTGGAGAAGGGCACAAGGGTGGATTAGTAGGAGTCTCAAAAAGTACACAAAAAATGCTGCTTGCAATCTTCTAAATTAGCTCGAGAAAAAGGTCGTAGACGAATACCCAACGGGAGTTAATCATCCGACAAAGTGTTGGCGTCCCACTGCTCCTTATATCCCCAGCCGGTGATTGCTGCAGAACAGCAACAGCTGGTGCCGCTCTCCAGGAAACGCCCACCTGCAGGAATGAGACTCAAACCAGAGATTTAGAGCAGATGAACACCCCAGACCGTGACAATAACACGGCTCAGTTCGAAACAACTATTGGACCATCCAGTTGTCTGTCTCACTGAACTACCACGCACTTCTGCATTTCCCTGAGTCCTCCACTCTTTACGCGCCACCACTGATGTGTGAGAGGTTCTCTGCTCATTAATGCCAGAGAAGGAGAAACAGCCAGCTGCTCTCACTTCAACTTTAGGAAAACAAAAGACGTTTGGACCTAGAAAATGGTGACTGGTGTTTTGTACTCTCTCGTTTACTGTGGTAATGCAGGTTCTGATATCACGCAGACATGGCCCAGGAATGATAGCCAACAGGAGGGGTGAGAGTTCCATGACTGTTTGTGTTTAAAAGCTAGCTTGTTTTGCAGATTTGCTATTGCAGCTTTAAGAACTAAAGTGATTGGTTTTTGGTTTAGATGTCTTTAAGAATGAGCAAAAACTTTATGGGGTTCCAATTGTGCCAAAAACATGTTGCCTTTGCTATTGATGTTGTTGTTGTTGTTGGTGGTGATGTTGTTGCTGTTGTAGATTGAGACTTTTTTTTGGCAGAATTGGAACCCCATACACCAACAACATCAATAATAACAGCAGCAACAACAAAAGCAACAACATCAACAACAACATCATCCACAACAACATCAACAACAACAACATCATCCACAACAACATCAACAACACCAACAACATCAACAACAACATAAATAACAAAGGCAACAGCAACAACAATATATTTTTGGCACAATCGGAACCCCATACAACTGAGCATGAAAAGGATGGCTGTTTTCGACTCACAGACTAATAACCTGTGGGGTTTTCAGATAACCATAGTATCTAACATACTGAAAGTTGAATCAGATCTAACGTTGACCACAGTAAAACTTTCTCTGTGCTGTGCTTTATGAAACTCCCAAAGAGATGCCTTAGTGAAAAACATCCATCATAAGACCCCACGTTCCACAATCTTCATGACATACAGTATAGAAGGGGCCAGATCACAGGATTTCCCTCACCATATCTCAGCAGCAAGTTCTCCCAAAGATTCACAAATGCCTCCAAGTTGAAATAATTTGGTCACTTAAATGGTACGGGCCTGTATTTATATAGCTCCTTCTAGGGTTCTAACCCACCAAGGCACTTTTCAACATCAATTACTCACACATTCACACGCTGGTGGGGATGAGCTACATCGTAGCTACAGCTGCCCTGGGGTGCACTGACGGAGGTAAGGCACACCAGCAGGCAAGGCAGGTTAAATGTCTTGCCCAAGGACATGACTTTGACAGACTGAGCAGGACTTGAACCTGCAACCCTCCATAAAAGAGCGGGTATTTAACTCCTCTATCACCATCACCCCGCCCAACTTAGACCAAATTTGGTTGCAGCTACATGCTGGGAGATCATCTCATACAGCACAACTCTGATGGTGCGATGGGACTATAAGCTATGCATGAGACCATTAAAGCAAACCCTGCTTTAGGTTCTTGGTGAGCAGTCGGCATGAGCCCAACATCATTTACTCTTCTTTACACCCCCACCATGATAACAAACCACCTTGACCGAACCACAAAGATTCTGTGCATTCTAAACCATAAACACACTTGCTGTGTTCTTATGGCACAGCTTATAATTTTGCAAAGATGGCTTTTTTACACCCCAGCAGGATTATCATCCTGTGTGAATGATCCACAGTTAAGGTTTGTCAGAGTTTTTGTTGTAGTTTAAAACAAAATGCAGTCAGAAAAATGTTTAATTTCACTTTACATGTTTGAAGTTTTGACAAAGTGATGAAAAATCATCTTTTTACTGTTTCCCTGCCTGTTTTATAGATCAGCAATCCCAATGCACCTTTCCTTTCTAACCCACCCACCATGCTCTCTGTTAACTAGACGCTCCAGAGTGAAAGGCCAGGATTAACCTTGGATTTGAGATCCACTCAGCCATCCGTCTGTGGGACCCACCCTCATGAGCTCATCTCTGCCTAATGAATAGCCCCTGTCACAGGTGAACACACACAACAAAAAGGAGCATACACACGCGCACAATCACACCAACAGCATGTTGGCTCTCTCTCTTTTTGTGTGACTTTCTTCAGCCAGATTTCATGGTATTGTTGTAACGTCAAAGGCAGTTCTTAAAGAGAGGCTGTTGTTTTAAACAACAACCGTGCTGACAGGAAACATGTCTTAACTCACACATTGCTCAGAAACATGAGAGAATTTTAGCAAGAGCTTCTTTGTCAGGACTGCTCCTCTGAGAAATGTAGCTCTCTGGCTCGCGGTAGACAGTCTGATCTGTCAAAAGGTCCTCTGGGAGGGAGGAGCTGTTTATGAGCCTAAATGTCTGGATTGTCCCACGAAAATCTTCTGAACAAGCTAGAATTATATCGCTAAACGTTTCATCTTTCCCATAAGTTGATTTCAGTTGTACAATAACTCATTGAGCTTGTCAAACACTACTGTTTTATCTTGCAGATGTGTTTAAGGCGTCATTTGATACCAGTAACACGAGAGTCATGTCAATATTTGAAGCTATGAGCAAATACTACCTAATGTTTGTCACAACAAGAGGATGAGAGGCGTAAAAGTGAATACTACCATGTTCTTAAAGCTGCAATGCAGGGTTTTCCCCCTTTCAGGAATTATGTTAGCCTGGTAAGCCATCCTATATATGATAATAGTCTGGCTATGGCTCATTGGCAGCTCTCTGTAGTGGGGCGGGATCTACGGTTGTCTTTCAAACTGTCTCTGCATGCTATTGGATAGCAAACAACGTGACATCACCGCTGCAGATGTCAGTCAACGAGGCAGTCTGCAATACTCCGTCAAAGACGATGCAAACACATCCTTTTTGGCATAAATGCATTTATTTAGGATAATGTCAAAATGACTGAATTCACTTTAACCACATGCAGCATGTCAGCGCACCTGAGACGATGTTGGTGTATGGATGTTTGAAATGAACAGGCGTGTTTAGTTTTCTAGACCTACCATGAATAATTAAGAACAGGAAAACACATTTTATATCAAATAAAATCTGAATGTTTAAAGGTTTATTTCAAATCTTTTTGCTCTGTATGAGTTTTGTTGCTCATCTCCAGTTTTGAAGAAAACTTTTAAGATTTGATGTTTTTGAGCAGAGTTTGGTTCTGAACAAGTCAAATAGACATTTTTATGATGTCAGCCCTTCATGTTGAAAGCCTTTTTTATGTTTGAGGTCAATTTATTACTTCAACTTCAACTTTAGCATTTTTCTATAAAAATACTTTCTCTAAAAAGTTATTTCTTCATTTTCAGTTCCTCTCTTCATTGCTGTCATTCACTCCCACATGCACAGACAAGAGGCTAGTGTGATTTTCAGAGGAGATAGTGCTTATTAGTGTCCTATAAATCTGTTCTAACTCTCATGTCGTAATTCACAGCAGCTCGTGCTGCTGCTGCTGCTGCTCAGCCAAGCTTCAGTCGCAGAAGGCTTCTGGTCTATCCTGGTGGCCAGTGACAGCATCATCATGTGACATACATCTGAAGTATGACAACAGTTTGCATGAGCAACTTTAGCCAGGCGAGTTCAAGCAAAATGCCCAAATTCACACATACCATCATCTCCTTGACTGGAGTCAGCAACAGAGGGGGAAAAAAGGGGGGTTGGAGGAGAGACAAGTAACAAGAAGAGGAAATAGGAGGAGAAGAAGGTGGGGCGGAGATAAATCTTGTCTCTTGAGCTCACAGTAAAACCTGTCGAGGTTGAATTATGGCATTTATGTCTCCTGCTACTAGTCGTAACTCTAATAATGGCTTTAGAGAAAACAGAGAGGTTAAAATAAAGTTTGGAGAGGACTGTGGTATAGTGGCAGTGACGCTGTGCACAAAGTTTGGGAATAAACCCGTAATCTGGGATATCAGGTTTAATGTTTGTGAGCAGCGGGGTGAATGGAGTCTTTGTGGAGGCGGCAGGTTACGGGCTCATTTGCATGCAGTGATAAACGTTGTTTACATTGAACGTACAGCTCTGTGAAGTGGTAGGTAAACGTAGCAGGAATGATAGATTTACAACCTCACCTGGGAGCCAGACAGCTACACACACACACACACACACACACACACACACACACAAGTTTAGACTCTTGTGAACCAAAGGAAACCCAATCCCCAGATGATAAATGCCCTCGCCTTTCCAATATGGCCGACACTCATATTTCCAGCTGATCTGTCACCATCACGCTCAAGCAATGTTTATTTTTTTCCATGTAAGTCTGATCAGAACATAGATATGAGCTCCAGGTGAAGAGGGAGGTGGGTCGGGCCGTTCAGGCCTGCTCCAGTTCAGGATGAGGAATCCGCTCTCTGAGCTAACGGGGCAGGTCAGGGGGGTCGCACGCCGGCTCTCAGCTCCTTTTAAGGACCTGAAGGTGATTTGTCATCGTCTGAAGGAGACAGGCAGCAGGGTAGTGGTGTGGCAGTGCAGGGAGGTGGAGCTGGGGGTGGGGGACAGGGGCAGCGATTTAAGGCAGTAAATGGGTTTCGGGTCACTGGTATCACACAGTGGACCAGTCACTCAGCCCCAAACCCAACAAGGTAGAAGGAGTCAGGCGGGGGGGGGGGGGGTTAGTACCCCATCTCCTTCACAGATTCCCAAAGTGCCCGTGTGAACCTCCAGCTCTTTTAAATAAAGTTCCTTCACCTTAACACCAGACTGGGTGTGTTTGTTATATACTACCAAGTGAAGTCGGTGCAGGCGGGTGGGCTGGTCACCGTCCAGTCTTTGTAGAGGACATTTCTGTCATGCTTTCATGTGCTGAACCAGAACGGCACACCTCAGCCAATATTCTCCAATATTTCTGATAAAAACGTTACTTGAAGAAACAAAACTGAGGCTGTTTTTCCACAGAGGCTCAGCTGTGGGCTGGTGCAGAGGTCAGAGCATTTTCTCACCTGCTGCTGTCAGTGTGCAGTCCAGGATGTAGTTCCTTCATTCTCTGATAGGAAAACAAAGATGAAACATTTTGTGTTTGTATTACTGTAATCATCCAGTAAAATGCTCTGCTTATTTAGTTTGCTGTGAATTGCTTACTTTTTTTAGAGTTATGTCTGCTCTCCTCAGTTGATTTTTTTTTCCCCGTTTCTAATGATTCTGCTGTTTGGAAGCAAAAAACCCACTGATATGAGCAAAAGATAACAGTACAGCATGTTTATTTTTGAAAAGACTTAAAACTTTGACTTGTTTCCTCTTTTATTTTCTTTCTTTCTTGTCTAAACACTGTTGGATTAGAGCACATCTGCGTTTGGACCTAACATCCTACAAACCAAACCTGTTAAACGGGCCTAATTTGCATCATGTTTGCAGCAACATTTCAAGTGATTTGGCAGTTGTGTGAAAAATGATGCAACAAGTTCCTAACTTACCCTCAGAAGGTTGCTCATTTAGAAAGTGAGTTTAGTAAAATAAAAAAAATAAAAATGTGATTAAATTAGGTGATACACTAGTATCACCTCCCAGAGGAGAACTCTCTCACCTCATGTTAATGCAAATTTGTTGGTCATTAGACACGTCAGTATGTGTCTTTTATGACACCTGACTTTTTTTTTTTTTTCCATATCTAACAGGTACTGTATATCTGGATCTTATTAGTATGAAGCAGCATCTCAAGTGAGAGAGTTTAGGCCTCTCAGGATCTTGTTCATGATGGAACAAGAACT
Organism: Aphyosemion australe; assembly: GCA_006937985.1. Lineage (NCBI taxonomy): Eukaryota > Metazoa > Chordata > Actinopteri > Cyprinodontiformes > Nothobranchiidae > Aphyosemion > Aphyosemion australe. Next base: position 1,596,833 of record SSNS01000066.1, read on the forward strand.
CCGCAGGTGGATCGGAGCATCTGTGGTGATCCAGAGACTAAACTGGTATGTTGTGGTGAACAAAGAGCTGCTGAAGGGAAAGCTCCTGCTTCCTCACCTACAGTCGTGAGCTTTGGGTAACGACCAGAAGAACAATATGAGCAAATCAGGCAGCAGAAATAAATTTCATCCACAGCTGGGCTCAGCCTCAGAGATAAGGCAGGGCAGCTTTATTTATATAGCACATTTCATACACAGAGGCAATTCAATGTGCTTAAGGTGAGTATCTCAGACATTCAGAAGAGCTGCTGCTCCTCATGGTTAGAGGAGCCACCTGAAGTGGTTCAGGTCAGAGTGTTTTAGCCATGTCCATCTTGCAGGAGGCATTGGAGACATCATGGCTCTGTCCAAATCCAGGGATTGCATGCTCCTGAGTACCCGTCCTCATTGGTCTCAGGAGAACGTGTTCTTCCGTGACTGATTAGACCGGACGTTAACAGCTGTGTGAATGTGGACAGTCTAGCCTTAAATAATAGTCCCGCCCCTACTTCGGCGGATGTCCTCCTGTCACCTAGCAACTGCTACCGCACTAAGAAGAAGCTGCAGAAATGGAGCTCGCAAATGTTTTAAACTTTTTCCTTGGTTGTGATTTTTATTCATGATTTTTGATTTACCAATTTTATGAACTGTAATTAAGAACAAGAACACAAAAACACATTACAGGCCGAAAGAAAACAGGAAACGCATAAAAACACAACCACTTCAGGCTTTTACTTTTTGTTCAGTCAGATTTTAATAAGCTGTCATTTAAAGTTGCACTGCTGCTCTCCTGCTGCATCTCCTGATTCTTCTGCCATTGTAACACCTGTACAGACATCAATCCCGCAGTGCATCACGGGATTTATGGAGGTGAGGAAACCACGGAGACTACACCGCACCCATTCTCAAAATCAGGGAAAAGTAGAATGCATTTCAAGACCGCATTCTGAGCATTCTTAGGATCTGGACAGTCTTCGACGTGGCGCTGTGACGTCACTGGTCTTAAAATCCAACCTCATGAGTACGCAACCCCTGGATTTGGACACAGCCATGGTCTCTAGAGCAGGGGTTCCCAAATTGGGGGTCGGGACCCCCAAGGGGGTCCCCACAAGATTGCAGGGGGTCCCCACAATTTTGTCTTTGCTGAGGTTAGCAAGATTTTATTTGTAAAAATTACATTTATAAAATCTCAACAACACACACACACAGTATAATCAGAACTCCATATAAAAGTTATAACTCTGCATATCTGTATAAAGTTAGTAAATGATCACATTTAATGTGTTTATGTGTGTAGGAGATGGGGGTCCTGGCTTGTCTTGGGCACGGGAAAGGGGGTCCTCAAAGAAAAAAAATTGGGAACCCCTGCTCTAGAGCACCTTGGTGTTCCACCAGGATAACTTGTTAAAGTGGCTGTAGAGAGGACCATTTGGGCTTTGCAGATAGGGCTGCTGCCCCATGACCTGGACAGGTGGAAGACAACAGGATGAGATAGTTAGATATGCTTATGTACTAAATGCTACTTTACATTAGTTTATTATTTTGAAATGCATAGTGTTGTTGTCCTGTGAGGGTTTTATAATTGCACAATAATGACTTTGAACCTAATGGATGAAGGCAATTGATTTGGTCACCACCAGGTGTGTTCATATGAGTAATTAATATCTATTGAAATTGTTATTTCACTTTCCTTCCCTTTTCACAAAGTACTCTAAAACAAAATGTGCTAATTAGATGCTATAATTTTAATGTTTTTTTCCTCTCAACAGATTAGCTTATAAAACTTTTATGTTAATTTAAAATAAAATAAAAACATATTCTAACAAAAATCAGACAGGAGGTTCTGGTAAGAGAAGTCAACATAACCGAGGAGATGTTACTGAATCAATTTGATTTTTCTTAGATTTGCCAACAAAAAGAGTAAATTTTGGAACTGTCTGTCTGCCCTTATCTAATGCAAATATGGGATTTCTTTAGCTGTACAAATCTCATTTATTAAGTTTAAAGGAAAATTGGCAAATGAAAAGTTTTGTTTTTAAAAAATTGTTTTACAAAGATTTTAAAAGTTTTTAAAAAATGAAAAAGATTTTCTCTTTTCAGCTACATTTAGCAAAAGTCTAAGTCTCCCAAGTCTGAAAGGAGACATTTTATGACTTTTTTCTAAAGTTATAATAGTTCTGTTCTTGCACTAAATCCCTCTTACATTAAGAGATCTCAGCAGTTTTATTCTTGACAGTTTCAGTACTTTCCAGAGTGAGTTGTTTCAGGGCTCTGTCACTTTAAGAAAACAAGCTGGAGTTGGCCACACCCACCCACCCTCGCTTAGGCTGCTATAGGCTGAGAAGCTCCTATACCAGGGAGTGGCTCTGAGTAGAGTCACTGCTCCTCCAGCAGCAGCTCTCTTTTGCACATGAGAAAGAATTCTGTTCTAATTTCCCTGTTTGTGACATCACAAACGTGGATTTTTGAAATGGCTTGATTTAGGCACAATAGTTCCTAAAACCAACCACTGAACCCAATGAATGGACATTTTTTTCATGTTTGGAGTGTTTATAGATGCAGTAGAGACCTGCATGGCAACGCATATGGATGCAAAAGGTGCATTTTACATAATATGTCTTCTAAGTTTATTAAAATATTACTCTTTATATGATAACAACTCATACAATTTTTATTATTAACTGTCTTTAAATTTCCAATTATTAAGTGGGATAATGCTGATAAATAACTTTTATATAATTAACAGAACATAACCTCTTGCTGAATGTTTTCGTTCACATTTTCACACATCACTTGTTTTTCACAGAATCCAGATTTATAATGAACAACAGCTGAGTGAAAACTTCTTATAAAACTTGGATTATTGATGCAGTAAAATGAACAGCGAGTAGCGATGTGCGTGTTAGGAACACTCATGTCCGTCTGCTCAAACAGCACTCACATGGACTGGTCTTGTTTTTGAAGGCTCTGACAGAGACCGGGTTGGAGTCTGTGTCTCTGGGTGGGCTGACTTAAAGTGTCCCTGAGGTCTCGTTCAAGGTAGGGAAACGGACAGGGGGCTCGTCCGTCCCCCTACTTCCTTCTCACCCACTCACACTGTGACTCCTGGAGGATAAATGCTGTACACACACACACACACACACACACACACACACACACACACACACACACATACACACGAGTCATCCTCAAAAGCTGGACGCTTTCTCACTGTTTCAAGCTGTTTGAGCCTCTGTCCTCTCGTCCCTTCCTCAACGAGCCATCCACACATTCCAGCAGGACCTGGACTTATTTTTGGAGGATATTTACTGGGCCATCCATTTAACTGGATCTGAACGACATCGGTTCTGGATGAGTGGAGCTGGGGCAAACTGCCGGGCCATGTGGTCCAGGGAAAACAGAGACGGGGATAAATCAAGGAACTGTGGGGAGAGTGAGGTGGTGGGTGGGAAAATGAGAATAAGATCGAGAAACAGGGAAGATAGAATTCAGAGACAGCAATAGAAGAGAAAGTGACACAAAAAGGTTAGATCAAGTGAGTTGGAAGCAAAGAAGCTAGCAGTTGAATCCATTTGAATAAAATGTAAATTGGATAAATGCACAATGGCAGACATACTGTATAATACAGTCCTGATCTAAAGATCTTAACAAGGTTCCAAGTAGAGCTTCAACACACAAGAAGAAGTGAGACAAAACATTTTTGAGGAGCAATTTATTAAAAACAACAATTAAACTGAAGCAGGCTGTTTTACAGCTGATCAATAGTTTGAGACCAGGTCTTTAAAAGAACAAATCTGTGCAAAAATGTGGATTCATTGTCATTTTCTGTCAGGTAGTCACACTGTCATGACGATCTGATCGTAAAGGTAAAAAATCTTTTCCTATTTGAATGTGACCGGGTTGTTGAACTGCATGAGCAGGGTCTCTCTCCGCACATCATCACTGCTGAGGTGGCACGCAGTGAAATGCTGTCCATCAAGATATCCAACCCAACGTAAGGTCGTTACTGGTGCCGATTGCAGCCCCATGACCATCAGACATCATCTGAGACTGAAGGGACTCATAAATAAAAAACATCTTCAAAAGCCTCGTCTCCTTGAACTCCTCATAACTGACCATTTGGACTTTGCATGACAGCACCAAAAATGGGACATTGAAAGGTGGAAGAAAGTTTTATTCTCTGATGAGAAGAAATTTAACCTTGATGGTCCTTCTTGTTATGTTCTTCCTGTGTTTATTTTTCATCTCCATTTGGGGCTTGATGGTCCTGATTGTTTCCAACGTTACCAGCATGACAAGCAGATCCCACTGAGATGTTTTCTACGCACCACAGTGGAGGGCGCCATAAAGGTCTGGGGTGCTTTTCCTTCAGAGGAACGATGGAGCTTCAGGAGGAGCAGAGGCATCAAACAGCAGCTGGTTATGTCCAGATGTTGCAGAGAGCATCCCTCATGACCGAGGGCCTTCGTCTGTGTCAACCCTGCAGGACAAGAGCCGTCTTCCAGGAGAATACCATCACTCTTTTGGACCATCCTGCATGTTCCCCTGATTTAAGCCCCATTGTTAACGTTTGGGATGGGTGGAAACGAATGTTTAAATAAATGAACAGTTCCAGATACTAGATGCATCTTCGTGTGGCCGTCTTGCATCAAGCATGCCACAACAAACTTTTGAAGTAATCAACAATAACGGTGAGGCTACTCATTACCAAGTTCATGTTTGGAACTTTGATTTCTGTAGACTGCTTCAGTTTAATTGTTTGTCTCACTCCCATTTCTTCTAGTTACATGTTGAAGCTCTACTAGGAACCTTGTTAAGATCCAAAACTGAACCGCTTTGGTTCACTAAATGTGAGAGGAAGTGATGGATGTATACAGTAAGTTATGTTATTGTTTGTGTGTTTGTTTGTTTGTTTGTTTTCATTTTTCCAGGGGATGGGTGGAATCAAACACACAAGTCAGAAATCTAAAAAAAAAAAAACAACAGATTTTGTCTTTGCATTTAAAAAAACATTAATAGAACTTAAGAAAATATTTGTTATTGTTTTAATATAAATATAAATATTGTAATGTGATTGTAACTCATGTTTGCTTACGTCATCTGCACATTTATTTCCCCAGTAGGTGACATGTTTGTACTGTGAGTGAGAACAGAGTTGTAACCATAGACATGAATACGTACACGCCCCATTGGCCGCTGGAGAGTGTAACAGCATCGCCACCATATTGGATGGGTCTCCACATTCTCCAAAATCAATGCAGAGTGAGCAACTATGCTCGTTTCTTGTGCAGCCTATGGTTGCAACAACCAGCGTACTATTGAAAACAGATCTTTTATATTTTAATTTATTTTGTTTAATTATATTTATATTTTAATTATCATGCCATACCATGTGTCTAGTTTTGTGAAAAAGCTTGATAAAATGTGTTTTTTTAGTTGGGTAAGCACCTTCCTCAGTAGAAATGAATGCACTGGGGGCGAATGGAGACCAATCTAAGATGGCGGCTGGCCACTACAGCAGCTCCAATAGGCAGTGCCAGTCCACGGGGCGTCTACGTGTATATGCCTGTGGTTGTAGCACTCTCGTCAATTCAACTTAAACTTTATTTATAATGTTCATTTACAGCAATAGAAGGTGAAGGTGCTGTTACGGTATCCTAAACATAATAGTGCTGCAAAAACAGAAAATTACAAAGTTAATAATTACACAATTAGTGAATTACAATGTCAAAAAGCCAAGAAGAAGAAATGTGAGTGAAGATTTAAGAATTTAAGAGGCTTGGAAGGGAAACTTGTCACTGCAGTGTGTGTGCGTGCATGCGTGTGTATCTTCTCATTTGTGTTTACCTCCATGGATGTCATCCCAACTGTGTGATGCTTAGAGGCCGACACTGAGAAGATAAACTCCTGTTTCTGGTATTAAAGGTCAGAAGCATCTTATTCATCTTAACTACTCATAAAAGTAAATAATCGAACTTTTAACAATAAAAGCTCTAAGAGAAATATTTGTCCTTTGTTACTTTTGTTGTAAACATTTTATTTTGTTTAAACAGTTTCAATTTCACATAGACACTTTTAATATCAGATTTAGTTTACACTTCCTTTTGATCTTCTGGATCAAAGGAACATATCAAATATATCTCAAGAAATAAAAGGCCATGCAGCTTGAGTCAGGGCCGCTGTGAGAGCCCCCAAGGTCCATTTAGGCCCGTCTCTAGCAGCCTGACACAGGATCTTCTACCAGGAGAGTCCAGCTGAAAGCATTCCTCCACTGTGGAGGTTATTAAAGGTGGAGGGGAGAACGGATGGAAGATGAGTTGAGTTGCTGTGTCAGAACCAGGACCCACCACCCACAAAGCCCGCCACGCTCTCTGCTCCTCTGAAGGCTGCCTGCGTGCTAATTTGTATCAGTAAACAAGCAGCCGACAACTTCAAAGTGTCGACAGCAATGAGGCCTAACACAGGAATGTGTGTGTGTGTGTGTGTGTGTGTGTGTGTGTGTGTGTGTGTGTGTGTGTGTGTGTGTGTGTGTGTGTGTGTGTGTGTGTGTGTGTGTGTGTGTGTGTGTGTGTGTGTGATTAAAAATCCCTTGCAAGGATTTGATCTTCCTATAAATGAGTGTGAATTTTCAGGAATA
>SSNS01000066.1:1603553-1616053 GCA_006937985.1 Aphyosemion australe
AGTGTCCAGACAGGGCACATGCCATGTGAAAATATTCATTCTTGCTGCAGGGACACCTGATCAGGCTTCGGGATGCTTCTGAAGTCCAGGAGCACCAAACTTCTCCACGAGCATCAACATAAAAGTCTCTCTGGTCAAATAAATCACATCAGCATCAGTTTTCCTGTGAATGTTTATTTAAAAGTAAAAAATAAAACTTGACCACAACATGCAGTGAAAACACTTTTTTTAGGTCAGAGTTTACCTGTGTGAGTCTACGAGGTATGTGAGTGAATATTACAGAAATTGTTGTCATAACCATGTCACATGGAGAGAAAAGCATCATGGCAGAGACGTTTCTTTGTTTAACCAATGAAAGAAATCCAGGTTGATCAACACTGAGAAATTCTAACTCATCATGGCAGCATTCAGTTGGATCCTGACACACATTTTCCCTTCTGCTCCTCACACACATCAGGAAGGAGTGGTTGAACTTTTATGAAATAATACCAGCAGCTTAAATCAGGCTTGTTTGATGCTGCATTAGTGATCCAGATGCCCACCTGTCCCCCTGATTTGCCAGGTGCTCTTGCAACAGCAAACCACAGAGGGGAGCTACTGCTTTTTATTAACCCTGCAACACACACACACACACACACACACACACACACACACGCTCATCATCCAAACATTCCTCACAGCAAAACTTCTGCAAGAAATGAGCGCGATCTGTAGTCAGCCTGGACAATTATTTAGCAGCTAGAACTGATTTCATCAACAGGAAGCAAATATTTCAAATTAAAGGCCAATTTTACTTTTTTATTTAACTTGAGACAAAAATAGCTAAAAACTGAAGGAAACTGTGTGTTGCCCTTTCAGCAGGTAAATCTAAAGGATGTCTTCTAGATTATTTTATATTTGCATTAACTTCTATTGAAGCGACTTTTAAGAATTAATTTACAGTAATCTGAACTTGGCTTTTGGGTTTGGCTTTCATAAAGTTTTGATAATCAGATCAGCTAAAAAAATTCTAATATTTTTAATTTTTTATTTAAATTTTGACACCCACACACGCACACACACACACACACACACACACACACACAAACAAACACACACACACAACTGAAGACATTTTTGAAGATATTTGAATTGAAATATTAATTATTATTATTATTATTATTATTATTATTATTATTATTAATGCTTAGGATCACATGTTGTACCAAATGAATGAAAAAATGCAGATGTAAAAATTGTTTATTGTTATTATTTAAAATGCTTCAACATTATAACTATTTCTGAGAAGAAAAATGCTTGGAGGTCTACATCAAAATCCACCTCTACAGTAAAATGAGCTGATGCTGTATTAGGTCAGCAAAAGGAATGAATGAATAAGAATAAATAAAGTGCAGCAGGGGAAAGGAATTCCCAAAGAGAGCGATGCTAACGCTCAGCACTCGGTGTAAACACAGCTTGATAAGTAGGACAATGATGTCAGAGGCAGTCAGAGACGTGAGCAGGTGAGAACATGTTGGAGTAAATATCATTACATCAAAATAGATGCCAGCCTGTAGGACCACAGTCGAGATTAATGAGCTGAAAAATCAGACCCAAACACTAGATTTTTTTTATTGGGTTCAGTCGAGTGGCTGAGATCCACATGGGAGGCTGCTTCAACACGTATGATGAGGAAGGTTTCTGCGTGTCCGTGCTGCCTCGTTCATCTGTCAGTAGTCAGACCCACACTTTACACAGGAGACAAGAAACCGTGGAAAGTGCTGGTGAGGCTCGTCAGTTCAGTGCAAATGAGCCCATTAATAAAAACAAACTCAGCTATGAAATCAGATTAATATCAGCATCTTTAATTTTATTGTCTTAATCAAAAATGTCTTCTGATTCTTTCAAAATAAAATAACAATTTGTTTAAAATGTCTCTTTATTGCTGCAAAATAAAAAACTAATAATAATGCTTTGTAAAGAGAAATTATTTTGTGATTTAATTAAATGTCTCACTAGATCAGACTTTGTGTTTTGATTTTATAGCAAAGTTCTTTTATTTAATAAATGAATTTTAGTTCATATTTGAAAAGCTGGTTTTAATGTTTGTTATTTTAGTGATTCAACTTTTAGAATCCTGTACTTTCCTTATTATAGTTTTTATGAAAAATATCTGTAACTTAAGGATGTTTTTGACATTTTATTTTTAAAGCAAGTTTTATTAATAATGATTAAACTGTAAAATATGTTTCTTAAACTTTTGTAAATATAAAACAAATGCAAATAGAGTTGTTATGACTGTTTTTGAATAATAAACTACATATTATTTAAATCATTAGTTGAATTTAAAATGAAATGTAATTTTCAGCTCTTTTTGCAGGAATGTTTAACAGCACCATCTCTGAAGTGAATGGATCTTTTTACATTTTTGCCCAGGCGCTAGAAGAAAGGGAATGTTTTTATTATCCCAGGGTTCTATAATCCGGGCCTTTTGTTTTTCTTTGCCTCTCAAATATTCCTCGCCACCACCAGAGCCGGCTAATGGATGCAGATGGAGGAAGTGTTTGACACTGCGGACACAGCAGTGCTTGTTTTAGAGGATCTGGTCATGTGGGCTGCCCTGACAGGCCACACAGTACCCCCTATATGTGACCCAGACCCCCCAGCCAACTCCGGGGGGCTCCAGGAACTGTCCGCTCTGAGGGAACTGAGTGTCACTTTAGCCCCCCGGTGAACACAAGTCAACATGCCTTAATCCCCCCATCACCTAAAGTTACACTTTTGGGTCTGCAATTAGCACACCAGCCAGATCTCCCCCACACCCCCTGAGCTTGCTCTTTCTAAACCCTGATATGGAGATCGGTGTCGGGGCTGTGGCCGGTACCTAGAACCCCGAGCTGGGACCCGGAGCAGCTGCCGGTGCTGCTGGTTTCCGTGGCACAGTGCCGGCCCCGGCCACATGGCCCCTCATCTTTCACTGTCACTGTACTGGAGAGGAAGAGATCAAAACAAACATGTGGTGGCAGGGAGCTCCTGACATGATGAATCGCTGTAATTAGCATCAGACCGCCAAGCGATTGCTGTGATTGGTGGAGGCTCCTTTTGACACATTCTGAGCGTAACCGGATGACAAGACGCACAGATCTATGACCTGAAGACCTGAGCTAAAACTGATCCCAGCAAAGCCACCACCGAGCAGAGCCGTCAGCTCTCTGAGGGGCTGAATGTAAACGTTTTTTAGGAAAGGGGAGTTTTTCAGACATGGAAGAAGGTCGATGAGCATAAAGTCCATTATCAACTGGAGCGGAGCCATGCCACCTCAGAGGATGGGGGGCTAATTCCAGCCTCTGGCACGAGCTCCGTCCTGTGTTACTTCCTACCTCTTCATCACGGTCCAGGAGCACAGGAAAGGCCCAGTTTTCCCCATTTAGACAGAATTTCTTGTGCGTTGATACAAAACGCGACATTGTAGCTGGCCTTCCTGTCTCCTCTGCTGTGCATTTCCAGCCAGGGGCGTGGCGTTGGCATTCCTCAAGGTCAAATCTCTGCACGCTTCTGATCCCCTGATTTCACTGTCTGGGGTCAGAGTGGGGGGCTCTTTAAAGGACACATTATCCACTTCCTGCTGCTGAGAAGCAATCTTGATCCTGCTGTCACAGAACAAATTACCAAGTTAAATCCCCAATAAACGCCTTCAGTGTTTCAAATTTGTGAAGAACACAGGGAGTCAACACCTCACTGGTGCAGACCTGAGGTGAGCCAGATGGATGCAGCTAGAAGAATTAGTGAGGGGGAGGCAGGAAGAAAACGCATCAGAACCTGAAGGGGGGAAACACTAGCTGGGGTTCAGACGGAGAAGAAGCAGATTCTCACCACCTTGCTGGCCACTAAAACAGAGGGCGAGTAGTTAATGGGATATGCATGCACTTAAACACCCACAGGCTTGTGCACGTGCACAGTGGACCTGTCTCTAATGTCTGCTGGCAGGAGGCCCGTGGTTCAAGTTCAGAAAATCAGCCGAGGAAGGACAGACGGAAAGACCAATGAAGCTGGTTATAGGGACCAGGGGGCATGAGATGGTGGTGTGTGTGGGGGGGGGGGGGACACAGCCTAAAGCCCCCTCTGCCAGAAACAACAAGCAGGCCTCCTCATATTTAAATAAATACCAGGGCAGCAGGGAGCAGGGAGAAGGAGCAGAGGATGAGGATGGCTGCTCTCCTCTGGAGCAGGCCAAGAGGAGCAAAGCAGGCAGTGACAGATTTATAATGAGCACCGGCTCTGCCCTCCTATTTAATACCCGGCTTAAGACGTATTAAAGAGACAAAGGCCGCAGATCCCGCTCGCACACAAAAAGGCCTTAATTAATTTGGGCAGATCTCGGAGGCCCCAGGCCCGTCGGTTCTTTGAGGCAGGAATGCCAGTTATTTAGCTCCAATAGGGCTGGGGGGGGGCAAGGTGATGACGACTGGGGCCGCCGTGCAGCAGATAGGAAAAGGATACTTTTCAAAAGCTAAAAGCTTCCCAGTTTTAAAACAAAGATGGGAGGGAAAGAGAAGAAGTGATTCTGAAAAGAGATCCTCACCTCACCCCCACTCACCCTGAACCTCACCCTCACCCCCACACACAGGTTTATGTTTTTCATTTTGATGAGACTTTTAATGTTTTTTTTTTTTTTTTTGGTTGTGAAAAACATAAAAGTTTGTTTTGCTACTTTTGTCAAACAAATGTTTTCTGTTCTGTTGTTATTTTGTTTTTTGTCTCTGAAGGGGTGCAGTGTGTGTGTGTGTGTGTGTCTGTGTGTGTGCGTGCGTGCGTGCGTGCGTGCGTGCGTGCGTGCGCGTGCGTGCGTGCGTGTGCGTGTGTGCGTGTGCGTGTGTGCGTGTGTGTGTGTGTGTGTGTGTGTGTTTAAACCTTCATCACAAATATAAATATTATTAACAGGCTTTAGCACTGAAAACATGAGCATCCTGTTACATTTCTATTTCTACAGATATCTCGTCAGCATTATTTTTTTCTTGTTTTATTGTGTGTGGGAATATCTGAGCGACTTTGCCTCAGACTGACACCAGGGAATCCAGCTTTTCACCTTTGGTCAACCATTGTGTTCATTTCCATTGTGTTTCATGCTCCTGCTCTTTTATGATGACCCTAAAAAATACAAGAGAACTGGACAGGAAAACCACATTTATATGTCAACAAGGAAATATGTTCCCATGTGTTTTTCCAGCAACAGAAATAATTATTGTGACATAAAAAATAACGATTTTATACTCAAGCTCACAAGATAAAAACTAAAACTTTAAATTATCCCTATAATATTCCTACATTTGCATTTAGCCTGAGGGTTTGTTTTTGTTTATTTCATTTTATTGTTTTGATTTATTTGTTTTAGTCTGAGACGCTTTTATCAGAATATTTATCTCATGTCTGGACAATAGAAACGCTGTAATGTGGAAGGCTTTAGAATAATGAAACAAAGTGGCATTAAAATCAGTGTGTGCGTTATAGAAACTCCTATAGAATCATTTTATTCTGAAGGGAAACCAACAGTTTTATCAAAAATCTAAAAAATGAACCACTTACTGAGAAACAGGGTGTCTATAAATGTCAAAAAGAGAAAAAAAAGTATTTTATTGTGGTTGTTTTTCCGGAAAAATTCCAAGTTGCACTATGATTCATGCCGGGAAAAGCTCTGGATTGGCGTTCAAACTGGTCAGGAAGGACAGAGGGACAACAGGCACCTGCTGGAAACTGGTGGACCGCTGAACACTTGATTATTTTATTATTCACAAAACATTAGTTACGTTATTTTAAAATATATAAAACTGTAATACAACATGAAAATAGCTGTTTTCATTTAATACCATAAAAAACCTGCTTCCTGTTCCAGATGTGTGTTCACATGATTTTTCACATGCTTATAATTAAGTATTTAACTTTTTTTTTGTTAATTCGTGCTTTTATTTAGCTTAAAGAAGTTTTGGTTATTAATTGATTGGAGCTCGCATTAGTTTGTCTTTTCTTCCATGGTGATTTCCTGCAGAAGGCCCGAGGCTCTGTCGGGAAAATCTCCTCCCTCCATCCCGCAGAGGGAAGGGACACCCCGGGCCCTCTGCTGTCAGCGGCCGGCTTCCTCTCCCTCTACTCCGGGATTTAGACTAATATTTAGACAGGATAGAGTTTTATGCGCGCCGCGCGCCGCCTCGGTCCCCACAGCCACTGTCACGGAACGTGAATGTCAAATCGCTGATTTTATGATTTCTAGAGGAAGCTGAGATTTATCACCTGCAGGACGACGGGCGCTAATTGATAATTGAATCACTGTGGCTGCACGGAGCGGCTCATTAAAGTTAAGACTGGACAAGAGGAAAACCCAAACGTTTTATTATGAGATGAGCGCGCGAGTCCCTTAACTCAGTTTACCAATAACAGAAAAATGGCAGCCACAGATCATCACTGCCATTTAATGAGGCAGGAGTTTCGGTATCCTGTAACCACATCAGGACGCGCGCGCGCGCGCGCAGGACCACACAGGCCTCGTGTTCATGAGGAACAGATGCGGAGATTAAAAGGAGACGGGAGGAAAACTATCAATAAATCTGGGAATGGTCTAAATTGGGCTGCCCAAACTTGTTAGACTCTACCTGTCTACGCCGCAGTCACCAGAAAGCTGATGTGGGTGTCACAAGAGTGCAGAAAAAAACAGAAATGCTGTGCGTAAAAGCGCGTGCCAAATGGATTTGCAGAAACCTCACGAGCCTCACAAACGCAACAAAGCACTTCTTTATGAGAGAATATAATAACCATCAGAATAGTTGTTTCATTTACAAAATAATTGTACAAATTTTTAAATTTATTTAGGATTTCTGCAATTTTAACTTTTGAAGGAAAATAAGCAGAAGCTATTTTCGCAGTCATAATAATACATTTTGATTTAAATATGAAGACTACTTTAAGCGATCAGTTTATAAATCCAAAGGTTTACGAGCAGATTTACATTTTTTAAAATAAATTAAGCATTTTCGTGCACGTGGTCTCTTCTCAGAGTTGTAAATAGAGTCAAAACAGTAACTTTTCGAATCAAAACGCAGTCGCGTTATTTAGTCTGACAGAGAAGCGCAGGGTTTGTCTCGCTTCCATCCGTCAGCCAGGCGCGGTGCGTTTTGGTCCGCAGCCTCTAATCAGAGAGCTCTTTGCTTCTGTTCTACCCTTCATGAGTTGGACGCTTTGGGGTAAAAACCTAAAACAACAATTCAAATAATTGCTTATGGAATTCAAACAACTCGATTTAAACGGGTTCTCCAAAAGATGCTCCTGCTGCGCATGCATGGCGTAGACATAGACTGTTATTTAAAACATTTAAATTTTAAAATGGTTTATTAAATCTTTTTGTTTCATCCACTTTATGGAATCCCATTTGGATTTCAGTTTTTCTTCATTGATGAAATCATCCTCTTTTATTGATTTATTTATAATCTGGTCACCAGTGCGCGCTGACCGCGGCGGAGGCCCGCGAGCGCATTCCAGCGCGGTCTCTTCCCATCTCGGTCTGCTCCTGTATTTTGTCTGTTAGCACCTGAGTGTTTACAAAGGAGGCTTCCGCCTTGGCAGTGATGAAGTGAGATGGCATCATATCTGACTGAACACGCCAGTATACTGGGAGGAACGCACCAGCTGACGGAATACACTGTTTTTACTGCGTAATTTGGGATTATGTGGAGAATAAACATCCATCTATCTATCTATCTATCTATCTATCTATCTATCTATCTATCTATCTATCTATCTATCTATCTATCTATCTATCTATCTATCTATCTATCTATCTATCTATCTATCTATCTATCATCTATCTATCTATCTATCTATCCATCCATCTGCTTCCCTTATTGTATTTTCCCTTAATCTGGAGTAAATTAAAAACTGGCCTCTCTCAGTCCCTCCAGATGTGTCAGAACGCATCTGGGGGTTTCTGCGCACCAAGCTGAATCCTCGATAAGCTGATGGTCGTCAGGAGCCGCAGAGGTCAATTCCAGCTGGTCTGAACGAGTCATACGTGCTTCTGTTTACCAACGTTTCTCTATCATTCTGGGTGTTCACTGAGTCAAATGAGGATTATCTGAATACATTTCTTCAGAATAATGACAAATCTTAAAAATAATTTTAATAACAGGCCAATCTTTTCAGTAATTCGTCTAAATGTCTAAAAGTTGTGGAAAATGTGAAAAAATGTGTGATCATTTTTAAAGGGATCTGACTATATTTAATGTTTTTTTTTTGTTTGTTTGTCTAAAACACGCATAAAAGAAGACAATGCGCATTGATTCTATTTTAAATATCATCTGGATGAAAGTTTGCCACATTGATCATCAATGAGGTTCAGGAGGAAACCTCTCCTGGCTTTGACCAAAACGCGCACATGTACGCACCTTCAAATTCCATCATTTGGTGCAACACATGTGCGCTGCAGCCGTATCACTGTGACGTTGGTGTTCGATTTAAATGAGCGACATATTGAAATCAAACATTGAGTGCAGCGCACGGACACGTTGTCCTCGCGGCGCGGCGGAGGCGTGGATCTGTCTTGCTCACTTTTGACATTCTCGTGGCAGCAGTAGTAGATTCTCCTCGAGGCACGACTCAGATAACACCACCCTGCCTGGCTGCGTCCGGAGGAGAAACAGTGGAAGCTCTTTCTCTGTGCGTGTGCGCGCGTGTGCGTGTCTCATCTCTGCGGATAGTTTTGGCACCAGGACTTGTTTTGGTCCGAAAAAGTTGGAGATCTGGGGGATATTTTTGCGGGAACGCGCACTTACGGAGCGCCGGTGTCGGAATGTGAGAAACTTCCTACTTTAGCGCATGTTCCTCTGCAGCGTGCGCAGACTTCTGCTGCTTTCTGCGCGGCTGGAAAACAGACGAGAAGACAGGAGGAGGTGGTGGTGGTGGTGGTGAAGGAGCAGGAGGTGCGGAGGGGGTCTGCTTTTAACGACTCGATCCGTTTCCTATGGACGACTGCGGTCCCCTCTCTCCAAAGGCGAATGCTTTCAGTATTGCCTCTCTGATTGCGGCTGCAGAGCGAGCAGGAAACGCAGCGTTTGACAAACAGAACACCGGCCTGGACAAGCCAGACCTGCACAGCCACAGTTCCTTTAAAATGCACTACAGCACTGTCACCCGGGAAATGGAAGGTAAATTTGTTTTATCATGCCCATAGAACTGTTGTAGCATGTGTACAACTCACCAGAGATGACATCACACCCCTGTGTGCGTTTGGTTTAAGAACAAACAAAACCAAATCGGTTCGTTGTTTTGGAGGAAATTAGAAACTCTCTTGGAGTTGGACCTCTTTAAAAACTAACTCAGTGATTCTTATCAGCGAGGAGAAGCCTGCAGACAAAGAAAAGGGTCCAAATTCCTCTGATTCCAAACTCAAAGCGTTCAGTCAGCTTTAATTCGAACGAAGCCAGCAGGAGGAGGGTTCACTCCGTGCGTAATGGTAAAAACAGACCATAATAAGCTCGGAGGGGGCACAGTATCCATCTCACATGTATTTGCCCACAAACTAGAGCGACAGTCACCTGCAGCCTGTTTGTTTGTTCATGCAAATCAGCGCGTGTTTACCTTGTGAAGCGTTCACGCTCCTCTCTGCGGGGCTGGTCCTGGTATTGTTCGGTACCGGGCTGATGTGGGCGATACCCTTTATCCACATGGTGAAGCCTATTAAAGAGGGGCGCACTTCTCTGTCAATCAGTCTCGTCCCAAGGCGAGGAAATGGCACATTACCTGCAGTTCCTTATCTAAATAGAAATAAGAACCGGTTTTATCGCAAAGGGGAGGCCCTTTGCGTCAGATAAGAGCGTGGTCTGAGTTGCGGTGCTAACACACTGCAGCTGAGAGCGCAGATCGACCCAAAGGGAGACGCAGTTCACACTCACGCGCAGCTCTGAGAGCACTTCAGCGCTTCGACGTGACTTTTTTTCTGGACATATTTCGTCACTGTTGGGAATATTTTAGACCAGGCTGAGCGGATGCAGCACCGAGGACTAACGAGCAGCAGGGACACAAACTGACATATTTCACCTGGAGTTCTTTCATTCCTGCTTCTGTTTGGTTTTATTCTTCGTGCTTCGATCGACTTTTACAAAGCAAGCCGTGATTAGCAGCTAGATCCAGATTTCTGGGATGATTTCAGCCATTTCCAGTCCGTGGCTGACGCAGCTGTCCCATTTTTGCGATGTTGCAGCCTTCACGACGAGCAGCCTGAGCAGCCTCAACACGCCGGGGGGCTACCACCTCTCCCCGTCCCCCGGGGACCCCTACAGCCAGCATGAGTCCCACTTCGAGCCGTGCCCGGCCGCCCAGCACAGCTACAGCTACCCGGGATCCAACCCGGGCCAGGCCCAGCCGAGCGACACCGGGACTCCCAACTGCTCCTCGTCGTCCTCCAGCTCCACACCGAACAGCAAAACGATCGTGAAGAAAAACCCCAAAGTGGCCAACATCAACGTCCAGCTGGAGATGAAAGCGCTGTGGGACGAATTTAATCAGCTTGGCACGGAGATGATCGTCACCAAGGCGGGCAGGTGAGCGCGCGCGCACACACACTCAAACACACACACACTTACACACACACGGGCCGAACCACAGGATTGAACTTTTTTATCACAACAAATAGAAATTAAAGGACAAGGAAGAATCAGGATAATCTGATGTGAATTATTAGTATTTATGTAGTTTTGTGGATTTAAAAAAAAGAATAATCCAAAACAATATAATTTGATTTTTGTGCAAATTCAATTAAAAATATACAAACATTTTTTAAAAATAGTTTTAGCTTCATTTTATTCCAAATATTCACAGATAATGATTAACTTTTAAATCATAGCAAATTGAAGTCCGTGTTTTTTTAAATAATAGGTAATAAAATCCCCAATTTTAGTTAAAATATTTTGGACGTCTGCTGCTGTAAACACATACCTTCATTTACATTTTCCTTCACTTACTATTAATTATCTGAATAAATTATTACCAGCTTTCTGATCTTGGTTACTTTTTAGATTCTGAAGCGCATCTCTGCTCCTTCTCAGCTTTACGCATCCAGAGATGTTTATACCTGCAGCACGATTTGTTTTTAATCGGACCAGTTTTTTAATTTCCTCTTCACGCGCCTCTCTCAGGTCTAATTAAGCCCAGCATGGGTGACAAAATCTGATCAAATTCTCCAATTTTAATTTAACATTTATTCTTTTTAATAATTAAAACAGACACTTTTTCTTCCAAGAATTGACCTTTGACCTCCGTGGAGCCCGTAAACCGTGCCTCCCTGTATGCTGTGAACCGTCCGGAGCCTGAGAGGTTGAGTTTCTCCGCTCTGCTGTCTGACAGGAGAAAGGAGATCTGCAGCAGAGCACTTTAAAAGCTCCTTCAGCCTCACCTAGCCACAACACTGACGTTAATTGAGCGTTGATTCTAGGATCCCTTTCACTGACTCGCAGGATTACTCAACCCTCCTCTCTGGCTCTTTTGGGGGATGTGGAGCTGCAGTCCGGAGGGGAAAACGCAGCTTTGTAAATATCCAAATTATTTTTAGAAATTCGTCCGTTCATATTTTTACTAGGATGAGTTTATTATGCACACATTCGCCCTCCCAAAACACACACCCCCATGCGGGAGTGTGTTTCCATGTGTGATGTTTCTGGAATTCATCAGAAGACTAAATAAGTAAAAATGAGAAGTTCAAATAAAAACAACAAATATTTGGTTTTGGGGAACTTTACGCACGGTCTGCTT
The DNA here is from genome assembly GCA_006937985.1 of Aphyosemion australe. Lineage (NCBI taxonomy): Eukaryota > Metazoa > Chordata > Actinopteri > Cyprinodontiformes > Nothobranchiidae > Aphyosemion > Aphyosemion australe. The sequence goes on from SSNS01000066.1 coordinate 1,615,323, forward strand.
CACGTTTTGTTTCCTGTAGCCTCCAGCTAGGGCAACAATAAAATTATCCCGAGCTCTTTGATGTTTATTTTTCATTCTTTTATAAAAACACTCGTTTTATCTCCAGTGTTAGACAAATGAGGCAAAACCAGCATCAGTCACATAAATGCAGCGTTCCAGATGACTTCGAGCTCAGGTCTAACAGCCATCCTGTGTTTTTTAGGAGAATGTTTCCAACTTTCCAAGTGAAAATCTTTGGGATGGATCCCATGGCAGACTACATGCTCCTGATGGACTTCCTGCCTGTAGATGACAAACGATACAGGTAACTTTGGAATCCTGCAGAAAAGCTGCCTTTAGTCACGGGAGGTTCTGCTTAACTCGTTGATGGAGTAAATTTTAGTCTGAATCCTAAAGCATCGTGACGTCTGGAGAGAAAAAACTATGGAGGTGTTTAATTAGACTTTAACTTTTTTGTTATTAAAGGAATTATTTTGCATCTTATTATTTTATGAATGAAGAAATCGCGAAAAGAAAAGTTTGCTTGCTTTTCTTCTGCATGGTGTGATAAAGGGCTAGTTCTGAAAATAAAATAAAAAACAGGGCTTTATAGTTCGATATTTCGCAGAAACAAGTTACATCTTACGTTTAAAATAGAGGTAATAATAAAATATTAGAAAATAATTAAATTTACTGACATTGAATCCAAAATAATGGATTTTGTTTTTCATTAAGTGGTGAGATTTAAAATA
>SSNS01000066.1:1621053-1649224 GCA_006937985.1 Aphyosemion australe
CACAAAGGAAAACCCAACCTAATGATTCATCTCAATAATTTTTGTGGTTGTTTTTTTTTTTTTAACAGCTCCCATGGAGCTGAGAGTGGGGTGGAGTGGAGGATGCCTGGGGGCACGTGACCTCTGACTGTTAAATGGCTTGTAAAGGTGTCAGAGGTTAAAAAATGTTTTTAACACCAGCTAATTGGTTTTATACAGTCTTGTTTTTGTGTTCCTACATACAAACCTCAGAAATACTATTAACACATTCACCTAGGCTGAAAGGCTCAAGGTTAGTTAGTTTAGTCTTTTTTGATTTATTCTGATTTTAATTATTTAGTCTTCATCATTTTAGAAACATGGGGGCATTTCAACAAGCTTGATTGTTTTATTATGTTAAACCCCCCTTTATTATTAATTATTATTAATGCAGTTATTATTATTGTTGTTGTTGCTGTTATCACTTGTGTCCCATCTTCCTGGTCGGGGAGCTCTGGAGATGTGAAGCTGCCTGCAGCTCCTGGGGGACGGTGGAGGGTCTCACCTTTGGGTCTCATGGAGGTTGGAGGAAAAACATGGAGGGGGTGGGAAGGCTATGTTCTGATTAATTATAGGGTTCACAACACAGAAGAGACATTTATCAAAAAACACTTTAAACATGGATAACCGTGATCTCAAATGGACACAAATGTAATAAGTAAGAGGTTTGATTATCAGTTATTCCTTAAATATGGTCATCATTGTTCATACATCATGTTTATGGAGTTTTTTGAGCAACTTAAATTATTTTAAATGAAACTATGAAATTCGTAAACAGGCTCATTTTATTATTGTACCGACTTTTCACAGTTTCCTCTTAAATATTTGCTTCCCTAAATAATAAACAAATAAAAAAAATAATTAGATGGGTAAATAATTAAGAAAGTTATCCTGTAAATGTTAATGCATGATATTTTCAGAGTTTAACTGTAATTTTATAAAAAATACTGAAATGCAAATGTTCCATTTTAATGGTTTGAGCACATTCCTCATCATGACAAGGTTCTATTTATGGAATAAACCAAGATGTAAAGAACAAACATTTATCTGTAATACTGATAAATACACGAGAATAAGTACTAATAATTTGGTATGAATAATTCCAGGTAGAGAATCTGCAGCCGTCTGCTGCGGTAAACCTGGAGAAACGGCGCCTGCTGGAGAAATTATAATGAATTGCACATCTGCATCTCCACTAAATACAGTCAGTATGTGCATGCATTTGTGTGTGTACACATTTAAATACATATGTCACACAAAAGTAGTTTTGTACAAGTGCATGTAAGTGCTGCCTGCTTTCAACAAGAAACAAATATTTAGATATTTCAATCATTCAGGCTGTAAAAAGCCAAGCTGCTACGCCCACTTCTGCTGCGTAAAACTTAATGTACCCAGACGACTGTTGCTCCAGATTAAAAAGGTGCCAGGACTTGCCAGATAAGTATGAAAAGGTAGAGGATGGATGATAATGAGACCGGGAAGATCACTTAACACTCATGTGGATCATCTGTTGTGACAGGTCTATGAGGGATTTGATGCATTCGTTCCAGCTCCTCGTGCCGGGCGTCCTGCAGAGTCCGTGGACTGTTAATAAAAACAAACCAGCTGGATTTAAATAAAAACACCTCCAATCCTGAGCACATTTCACTCTCTTCCCTCATGATCGCCACCAAACAAAACATTTGTTCAGAAAAATAATATTTCTTTCATTTAGATTTTTACATAAACCACCCATGAATACAACAGAAGGTTTAAGAGAGCGGAGCTGCTCAGCCTACTGGATTATGTCCCATCCTAAAGCTAAACTGACCTCTGACCCTAAAGGCCAGGGAAGACACACGTTAGGCGATAAGTGAAGCACAGGCCCCATTGTGCAGAGAGTCTCTCCGTCCGTTTATTGACTTCCTAAATGATCCATTATGAAGTGATTTACGAGGTCCACCGCCACCCCAGCAGGCCGGCCAGTCGCTGTCTGCTCCATTCAGAAGACATCTGCACCAATGGACTCTGTATTTGATTTATCAGAGAATGGACGGAAGCTGGCCTGCATCACCTCTAGTGTTTGTTCAAAGCCAACAGCAGGGTTAGGAAGCTTTCATGAATGCAAGATGTCACCACGGAGACCCCGGACAAAAGGGATGGATGCACTTCTGCAGAGACCACAGTAAACAAGCCTCTAGACACAGAAACTACGCTGTTAATGGTATTCACAAGATTTTCAACAGAGAATTTTCCTTCAAAATTTAAAAGAAGAAAAACAACAATTGTAATAATTTTCCCCCCCAAGACAGTAGCAGCAAAACAGCCTGTCTAGATAATGAGCTCGTCTTTCCTCTGTTTCCTAATGGTTCCTCAGCATTCTGCTCATCTGGCTCTTTGATTTCTCAGGCCTTTCCTGTTCATCACGATGAGCTTCTCCACTGGGGATCATCCCTGGAGAAAAGCCGTTACGAGGCAGAACGCGGGGTGTTTGAAGCTCTGGCCCTTGGCCTTCCAGCAGGCTGCAGTAACATATGAGCTCCCATGCTGCTCATTTGCTCAGATATATTAGAAACAATGAGGAGACAAATATAATCTAGCACGTTTTTGAAAAGAAATGCATTCATATTTGGCATTATACATTTTCAAATGACATCAGACTATTGAACTCTTCTCAGCACGATGCATCAGAGGTATTTAAAAGTTTCCTCCTCTTTTTATGACAGGTATAAGAAATCAGTTTGCATGTAAATATTGCTGACCAGGGAGAGCAACTAATGATCCACTAAATCAGCTCCCCATCCTGTGTCCCCACAATGCTTAACCTTGTTTGACAGATACAGCTCAGGTCAGCCTAGGGCCTGTGTGTTAAGCTAAAAGCTGCTAGAATAACAACACGGGATTACATCGCTGCTCAGGTGCGTCGTACAACCCAAATCCAAGTCCGCTGAAGCAAATCTTCAATCAGATAAGTCAGCGTGATCACATAGCTGCAGAGCATCATGTCAGGCTTTAGCAAACAAGGCTAAAGGAGTAAACTGCTGCTTAAAAACCTGAAACATTTCAGTTGGACTAACAGCTGAGGAAACTGGTTTTTATTTGCAACTTTTACACAAAACAATGAATTTTAGAGGGAGAGCATGCGTTTTATTCTAGTTTATGCAGCAAAGTTGTTTTTAGTCCCTTTGATTTCCTAAATAAATGAAAGCACAGCATGTTGCAGAAATTTTGATAAGAAAATATAAAAATATGCATTTAATTAAAACAAATATCGCAAAGATTTGATTTATCTGTATTAAACAAAACTGGAAAATCCCTTCAGTGATATGACTGCATTAGCAGAGCATGACAGTGGACCACATTAGTCTCTTCATCCTCCCAGAGCTCAGAGGCTCAGCCTGTGCCGGCTCCATCGTTATAAATCGACCACAGGCTGATGCGCTGGTCCTTGGATCCAGCAGCTAGCAGTCTTTGTCTGGGGTCCTGGTGGTCAGAGAAGGCTACGCTGAGGACCATGTCAGTGTGGTACTGAAGAACCGCCAGTGGTCGAAGCTTTTTCCAGCTGAATATCCTCACTCTGTGGTCCCAGCCTGCTGACGCCAGGATCCTGCCATCCTCCTTGATACACAGCTGGGATACTCCAGGATTGACCAGCATCACATCGCCCTGGAGCTGTAAAACCACACACACACCAAGACCTTCATAAAGAAACAAGGACGCAAATCATCTTACCTTTAAAGTAGTATTAAAAATACTTTTCTTATCTTTTTAACAATAAACCTAATTTACCTGATCTTTTATTTAGATTTTGTTAAATGTTGTTACTGACCAGGAGACCTTTTGAAAAATAAAAAAATCCCAATTGCCTTGAAATGTCCCATTTTCTTGCAAAAATGACAAATAAAGCACCTTGAAATTCAGGTGCAAATAATTCTATTATTCAACCAGAGAGCAAAAAAGAAACAGAAAGAAAAACAAGAAAAAACCAGGTCAACAAGTTGCTACGTCACTTCTTACCAGGAAACACGGCCAACACTAACATGCACATAGAGATGCTATCAGCTGATCTGTTGACTGAGGCCCAAGTGTGAGGCTGGAGGTCTGTTAAACCTGACGCTAAACTCCTGGGACTCAATCATCGGCCATAAAACATTACGGCACGAGAGCTGCGAGTAAATCTCTCTGAGACCCATTATTTGCTTTGGAGTTAGCATGACAAGAAACTGAGTTACCTGTGTCACCGTTTGCAAGAAAAAGAAGGACCATCTTGCTGAAATACTTGTTTGCAGAGACCGTGTTGCTTCAAGCGTCTCTGATGAATTACGCCCAGAATGAAAGCTCTGGTCAGCGGGCAGAGTTGCGAAAAACACACTGTTGTAACATCTGCCTGCTAAAGATTAGCCACAGCCCCCCCTCCCTGTGATCTAGTGTCCCAAGGACAGTATCAATCTCTCTAAAGGGGTAACATTCTGACATATTGTAATGAATGGTGGCTAAGATCACTATCTAAAGGGCCTGCTGAGGTGGGCATTCCAAGGCGGAGAACGTGCTCTTCCTGCAGGATGGGCTGCAAACATCTGGATATGAGAGGCAAAATCAAACTGGACAGCGTAAAATTGACTTCATAAGTTGTGTCTGGGGAGACTAATGGCCTTGGAGATGTTATTTATCTGCTCGCTCCTGTTGAGGGCAGGAACCTGGAAGATATAAGCCAGGTACTCATAGCCCAAGTGAATAAAGCGGAATGCTAGGGAGAGGGAAAACAGGAAGAGGAACGACATTGATCACAGCTAAAAGAGAGAAACTTAGAATTTGAGGGGGGATATTTCCTTTTCTTTATTTTGCAGTTATTGAAATTATTGTTGGTATCAAACAGTGCGTTCCTGCTTAGACCAAACAAGTCAGATAAACAGATACAAGACGACTCGGGGGTTAGGAGGGCTTTGTTATTACCTCAAGTATTTGGTATGCCCCTACCTCTCTCCATCTGGTCTGCATTAGAGGCCTGATAATGATGGGTTTAAGTGTCTGTTTTTGTTTGTTTTGCTTCCCATAGTTTGTGTCAGGAAAAGGCATTTGTTTCATTTAGGGGTCAATTCCAAGCAGTAAACGGCTAATGATTGCAATAATGGTCAGTCAGCAAGCCCGCGTGCTTAATTGTTTTTACTTTCCTTCAGAGAAAGTGGGGAGAAAAAGTGGTGTGGAGGAAAAAAACTCATCCTGTGCCGTAATTTAAAATGAACGAGGCTCTAGGCTGGCTCCTGGGCTCACAGTCATCAGAGGAAAGTCCGTCAAAACATTCTGTGTGTTCTGAATCAACAAAAGAGAGAAAACTAATAACTGCAGAGTCACGTGGTGGTGCATTAGTTTGGATTGTTAATGCAATTTAGATTACCATCTGCAATTTTAATTCATTTCACTTCATTAAAAACGTCTAACAATCAGTTAATCAGGGATGTGGAAAAATAGAAGTCCAATGATATCATTTAAAACTCAGGCAACATGAACTTTTTCAAACTCTTTGGATGTTTTATGAAAAGCAGAAAACTATCAATGATTTAATATGTGCTCAAACCACAGCTGACAATTAAAATTTCAGTTTTAGTTCTGGTTGTGCTGTACAGGTGATGCAGATGTTGCAGAGCAGCATCCAGAATCAGAAGGGTTTAATTGCCGTGTGTGTGAGAAATCACAACATTAGGAAATTGCTACTTGGTGCAAAAAAATAAGAGATAAGTACAATAAAATAATAATATAGAGAGTCAATAATTAGAGAAATGACTAATATCCAGTCTCTAAATTAGATTTTATGTTTTTGCCATTTCTCAGAAATCAAATCTGCTTCATATTTACTGTCTTGATAAAAGTAAAAAATATATTTTTCTAAAAACTTCAAACTTCTGGCTTAATAAAATGTTTCAAATGCAAAAAAGTTCTTTTTTTTTAGGATATCAGCTCCAGAATAGTCTAATTGTAAAGATTCCAATATCAAGACAAGTACTGGAGCTCGCTGATACATTTTTTAGCTTCCAGTCAGCAAAGCAAAACAAATGTGTTTACACTGACCTCTCATTAATGCACCAGAGAGATTAGGGCTGGGATGATAATCAATAAGTCAATTAATCAATTAATCGTACGATAGATGAAAATGAACTCAATAATTTTTCCAGCCTCAATATATCGCCATGTGCCTGCGTGTATACGTTTTCCTTGTCTGACACTGGACGGGCCATTGTATTTATTGTTTTGGAGAAACAGGGTCTATTTTATTGTTTTTGGTGCAATATTTTCTAACAGAGAGTGAGAGTCCTTTATTATTATTTTTTTTTTTAGTTTGTTTTATTTATTTATTTAGAAGTTCTGGTTCTGGACATTCCAATGTTAAATAAAGATCTAATTGTTGCATTTTAAAGGATGTACTTATTATTATTATGATATGTTAACATTACATAAGTGGTTATTTTGGTCTCAATAATGTCACAATAATATTGTTTATCGTCAATAATTTGATGGACAATATATTGTCCAGCAAAATTTGTCATTGTCCCAGGCCTAAGAGAGCTCCAGATCTTTTATAAGGTTCCTGTCCTTTAATGTGAGCCCCTGATCCAGCCGATCGCCGATGACATGCAGAGAAACTGATCAGTAATTCTTTAAGTTATTCAATAGCTCTTTAAAATTTTGATTTTATAACATAAAATGACAAAATTATTTTTAAAAATCTTCTAGAATGATTAAAAGATTAGAGGATTTCTTTCCACCGAAGCTCACCAAAGCTGAAAAAATGCTGCGGTTTTAATTTTCTGCCTTTAACCAAAACTCCGTCTGTAAAAAAGTTCATCAGCTTTATTTCCATTCCAGTTTAATATATTGCTTTGTCATATTCCTAAAATTCATATTTGTGTGTTTGTGCTTCAGCAGCATCTGGATCCACACACACTGCAGGTTTTGGTGGTTAAATATCAGCTTTCCCAGCTGTCAGGAGGGTACTAATTCCACTCAGCAGCTGCATCCACCAGACTTTCTGCTTCCTCTTTAGTCACATTTTACTGGCACAGCATCCATTAAAAAGGAGCCTCCACTTGGCAGGTTTCAATCAAGCTTTGCTCCACTTGTCTCCCTGCCTTTCCTCTCGGTCTTGGCACAGGTCTTGTTGTTGGTGCTGATCCACTGAAACGTCCCGTCATCGGTCGCTCACTCGAGCCTAGCGGCTGCGAGGCTTTTCACAGGTATTTCTGACACACCCTGTCCCTGAATCACACTCAGCAGCGCGGAGATTACAGCCTTTTGTCACCTTGTCTGTTAGAGCTCGACTCTGGTTGACATGATGTGGATGTGTCAAACAGGTGAGCAGTCCCATTCAGAGGAGAGAGGTGAAAAGGGGTGGGGGGGGGCACTAAAACAACTATCAGAAGGTTTTTATTCTTTACAAAAGCAACATAAACTAACTCACATTGAGGGAAAATCTAAGATGGAGATGATGTGACTGAAACCAGCTGACCGGAGCCACAGTTCAGCTAGTGAGAGGAAATAGTTTAACATCACAGGACTTCCACCTGTACAGAACTGTCATCAGAAACAGCTCGCTGTCAGCCATGCTTGATTTACGCTGCTAATCTTCCTCTGTCTGTACCTGCTTTGTCTTTCTGCAGGCCACAACCTTTGGCTCTTTTCTGCTAAAGAAACCAATCACTCGACGTGTCAGTCCATCTGAGCGGCTGCCTATGGCTTAACAGCTTGTATCACCCGCGCCCTCGTGGTCTCACCATGACACACTCCCCAAAACTGCATGCTGGGAGGGAAGCAGCGCTTTAAGATGATGCTTCATTACTAAGAAGCAGTCTCAGGCAGCAGATACAGAACTCTTGGAGCCATGTGTAATACATTAAGCTCCATTCCTGTGGCTATCTGTCTTTATCTGACCTAGATAAGCTCACCTCGCAGCCCCTTGGCTTCATTAAATCATAACTGCACTGCACTGTGTCATATTCAGTTTCCCCTCAATTTCACAAAAACTATCCATCTGCCTTGCCAGCCGGTTCCACGGCACTGAACTGTATCGCAGGGGTAATTTGTGGGAAGTGGGATGCTGTGACACTTACAGTCTCCTTGGTCTTTATTGCAGCCTCCCACTGTGAACTACTGTTCCCCGTACTGCAGATGTGTTTTTTGTTTGTCTTGGGGGCCTCCAAGGTTTTGATATTTTTATTACCTCTCACAGGTCGTCTGTCAGAACCCGAGGCCCAGGTCTGCCACCCGGCGGGGCCCCCGCCCCCGTACTCCGGCCACACAAAAATACTTTTGTGGGAAGAACTGAGCGTAGCTGTCTGGACGTCACACTGAGCTGCACTTCGGAATAATTTAAAAGCCCCTACTGGCTCCTTTCCCTCTCCTTGTGCGTTCCCCTGTCATCCTCATCCTGGATTACATGCTAAATCAATATTTTGTTGCGTGAGCAAAATAAACCAAATAGCCATTCTCCTCCTGTTTATGGTATACTGAATGAAATGCTTCGCGGTGTTTGTCTAGACGCAATTTCAGGGTGAGAAAATGGAGCTGTGCAAATATTTCTAATTCAAGCATTCATTTATAAAAAGGCCTGGAAAGAATAATAGCCCTTCACTGCTGGAGTGTACTATATCAGCCGAAGGTTCCCCTTGGCTCTGATTCATGAGGGCTGACTGAAAAATGGGAGCTTTCCCTTTTGCTCATGAAATCAAGAGAAAATATAGCTTTAAATGAGGCATTAAGTCTCTGAAGCATTGGCTGTTATGGAAAATGAATTATGGTGCAAAGCTGATCTTTAAGTGTAGCGGGGGCTTTAGGACGACTCGGAAAGTATATATGTCTGTAAAAAGCTTTATGCACTGCTATTCAAAGTAATTATACCTACAGCTGTATGCTAGTTAGAGCGGATGTTGTATCCTTTTGTGTGGATTCACATTTTATAACCATAGAAGTATAATTACAGAGTGTGTGTGCGTACGTGCACATGTGTGTGTGTGTGTGTGTGTGTCTGGGTGGTTTGATTCCAGAGTGACAGCCCCAGGCTGGCCCTTGGCCCCTAGCCCTGCCAACACTGTGTAACCAGCAGCTGATTTATGGCCCCTGGAGCCCCGCTGAGCCTCTTCCTCTTTGGCCCCTAATGTTTTCCAAGCCAGTCTGGTGAAAACTAACTCCTCTTCTCCCATCTCCTCTATTACCGTTGATTCTGTTTAGAGGGATTTAGTTTATTGTGTAACGATCAGTTAGCATGCTGGACACTCTTGACAGAACAGCACGGCTCCTCAAATAGCTCATATCAAAGCAAATAAAGTGAAATTCTATATTTAGGTACATTTGTGTTCCCTAATATAAAATTTAAAACATTCAAAGACATGACGGCAGCTGAGAGACATGGACACTAGTTGTTAGAATTGAAAAAGCAGGAAAACATGGCTACAAATCTGGAAAATAAGTGTTAAATAAACCATTAGAGCTATATTTGAATAAATTAAGTTTAAATAGCATAACTGAATAATTGATACATTAAAATGAAGAAAGGGCTAAAATACGCCCCCACAGGTCCAAATAAGCGGGTCTAGCCTGCTAACCTGTATGTTGTTCTGACTGTCCAGCATCCAGGAGGAGAGTTTCTTCTCCGAGGAGCCTGATATGCCCCTTAGACGCCTGGGGTCAAAGGTCAGGCACATGACTGGCTCAGGGTGGGCTTTCACTTGGCTCAGCTTGGCCCTCTGGGTTACGTCCCACAGCAACAAGGAACCATCCTCGTAACCAGCCAACAGGAGCGGTCCGAGACCCAAGTCTGGCTGGAAGAGGAAGAGGAAGGTATGAGGAAGGAGGAGGGACAGTGGGATAGGAAAAGGGAACATAAAAAAGCAGCCTGAGTTAAGATGTGAGATGAGAGCCGAGCCGTAAAAGCCACAGAAACCGCCGACTGGTGCTGGAAGCTGAGAGGAGCAGAGGTTATCGTGCTGGGAGCTCCCGCTGACACTCAGACACTGTGGGCTCCATTCGTCAGCCTGTAGCTGCGTCGCTCCGTCAGAACACATTACACCACTCCTCACTTTACAACTCATCCATATTCCTGAGCTGTGGCCTTACAGCCAGCTCACATCACTGGCTTCTAAAGCACTGGGCCGATCTTTTCAAATTAAAATCAAAATGTTATATTTTTAATGTTCATTTTAGCTACTCTTGAATTTGTGTTTGCTTTTGCAGAGCTTTTCTTTCACTCTGTGTAAAACTACAACCACTTTGACTTCTTTAGTTTCTATTCCATTTATATTTTTAATCCATTTCCTGCTGTTAACATGCTTCAAAATAAAGAAAGTAAAATGTAAAACATGTAAGATGGTAAAAACAGAATTATTAAATAATAAATTCCTGAAAAATGATCAGATCCCATGAAGTGATACACACACATCTATATAGCTATATATATATATATATATATATATATATATATATATATATATATATATATATATATATATATATGAATACATATAAAATGTGCTTTACAGATAAATTGGTCAAGCACATTTCAAAAACCAACATTATAAACCAAAGTGCTGCAGAAAATGTAGAATAGACGTAAAACGAGACAACAGTCAAAACACCAAACATATACAGTATAAAAATATGAAAAAGTAAATAACAAACAGATTAAAACAGTAACATGAAAAATAAACCAACTCAGTACAATAAAGAACATCAGGAATATTTGTGGTTTTAAAAGAGATTTAAAATCTTGACATGGTTGAAATTTAAAGGTAACTTGTTTGGGGGCTCAATGAAAAAGGTCTGATCTTCTCTGAGCTTCAGCCTAGTTGTTGGAACCACCAAGAGTAACTGGACAGCTGATCTAAGAGTTTGTGAAGGTAGTAGGTCAGTGAGGTCAGGGAGAGAATGACAGCTAGGAATTCCTAGGCCAAGAGAAGGATCTTAAAATCTGTTTAGTGGTTCACAGGAAGTCAATGGAGAGAGGACAGAATGGGTCAGATGTGCTCCTGTGTTCAAGTTAAAAGACAGGCAGCAGTGTTTTAAACAACCTGGAGGTTGGAGAGGGAGTCCTGACTGATACCAACATGAAGTCCATTACAGTGGTGTTAAAAGCATCTATTATTCTCTCTGGGTCTCATCTCAACAGGACTGGCATAAGTTTTTATTTCAGCCTTAACTGGAAGACGCTTTTCTGCGTAAAAGAGCAGTTCCATTCATCATATCGAAAATCCTGATCAATCCTGGCCTTGATGTCATAAAGACACTTCAAGATAGGAGCAGGTATGAGCTAAATCTGGCAGCCATCTCTAAAACAGTGGAGAGAGATACCACCTTTTCTCAAAATGGTTCACAAAGGTTGCAGGTACAGAAAATGGAAAAGGTCCAAGGATCAAACCCTGAGGGATCCCACAGAAAAGAGGTGCTAGAGCAAAACAGAAAATTTCAATATTACCACAGATTTCTGTCACTCAGGAATGAACAGAACCAGTCCAGTGGTGCACTTTAATGCCAAACCAGTGCTCCATACCATGGTAAACTGTATCAACCTGCCAGTAGATAAAAAAGAACTAGAACCATAAGGCTTCCAAAGTCATTTGTAGAAATGATGCCCTTAAAAACCATTAGAAGTGCTGTTTCTGTGCCATTTCAAAAAGAAAAGTTAAAATTATATTAAAAACAGACAACAGAAAATCCTGCAATGATCCATGACATGTGATTTTCTGTGAGTCACACACTGAAACAACTAATTGTTCTGATCTACACCAAAGATTAGCTCTTGAGTGACAAAACCTGAAAACGTAATCCTGCTTAATCCCAGTTTCACCAGCAGACAATGAACGTGTAGTCACAATATTTAAATAAAGCTTAATAAATCTTTCAATTCAAATAAAACCAGAAGGACAAACACGCATCAGATAAAGAAATAAAGTTAAATTTATGCAGAGAGCCAGTTGGAAGAAAAACACACAATCCCATTAAACGAGCAAATGGTGCAATCTGTGAAATAAATTATCATTGTTTATCACAGATTACCACCCAGTGCTGGAAAACTGGTCCAAAAGTGGTGTTTAGGTAGTACTGAGTTTATAAAATAATTATGTGAATGAAAAAATAAAGATGAGGAGACAAAAAGAAGAAGCTCTGTATATTTTCGCATGGCTGGAGGTGAGAAGTGACAGAATAAAGAAGAGTGGAAAGGGACAGAGGGAGAGTTAAGGGAAGAGTAACTGATGAGTTAATAAACTTTCCTTTAGACACACACACACACACACACACACACAGAGAGAGACGCATGCGCACACACGCATGCACGCACACGCACGCACACACACGCATGAACACACATGCACGGACACACACACTAGCGCGTGCATGAACACACACACAGCTGAAATGTGATCAAAATAAAACCAGAACTTTGTCGAACTTGAATGCAGTACCACAGACTAACGGACACACGTTTCAGACACTCACGGCGTAAACAGACAATCGTTTGTGTAGCAGCTTTTGTTTTAGACTCACATGATCAGAAGGGCAGAAACAGCACAGTGCCAGGCAGAAACCAGGAGGGAGAGAAATTTTTTCCATATGTGTGCAAAGGCCATGTCCACCATTTTTCATCCACGTTCAAGTCGTCTCTGTTAACGCTCTATATTTCTCTTCTTACAGCTTTAAACAAATTATAGACAGAGTCATGTATTCCTTCCAAACACATCAGTGAGGACGAACACCGAGGGATTATGAAAACAAATAAAAACAAGTGAAAATCAGCGGCCCCCTGCTCGCCGGCAGGGATCGAGCTAAGCGTTCCAGAATGGGGCCCACCGTTTCACTTAAGTGAAGGACCTTCTTGATTGATGATGTCATGGGTCAGAGGTCAGGGAACCCTGGGTAGACACCTAATTCATTATATCCTCCACAGGCCTTTCTACAAGAGGGCTCTCTGCTGGAGTGGGGTTGGGGCGCTGGGAGGAGATTCATCAGGGAACAGCTGGAAAGACAAGACGGCTGGAAGCTGCTCAGAGAAGAAGGACCAGTGGAGGAAAATCACCAGGAAACCCACTGGTTTGGTTCATGTTAGTGATGGGATTTTCTGGCGCTTTTACTTGAATGCAATTTTATAAAATATAAACAGTGTCCAAAAAACCTGCACAGTATTTTTGACACCCTTAGACCATTCATTTCAAATGACAAAGTGTGTAAATTCTCATAGCTGGTTCAAAAACTGCTAACGTCAATGTCTGTCTTAAATCTAATAAATTTCCGTCAGCACTCAGAAGATTAAAGTGGCAGCTGTCAGCTTGATGCTTTATTTTAAATTATCGTCTAGTCAGAAGGATTAAAGGTAATCTATGATTAGGCCGTTCTAACACACACCCTTTTGGTTACGATGACAGCTCTCTGTCAGGACAACATAGAAAGACTTGTTGAATAAGAACATTTACATTTTCTATTTCTCCTCTCAGTTTAAAACTAATTTAATGCACATTATATCTAAATAAACACAACATTATTTCAGTCAAAGTGAATAATACTCCAGACTTGTATGCAGATTACAGCAGAGCTTTTCTGTTAGAGTGGTTTAGTCCTAAAAGTCGAGTCTATGAACAATTCTTCATTTCATATAAAGGAGATCTTTAAAGGGACACTTTGCAGCATTTTTATATTTTTAAATCATTTTCTTGAGCCAGTATGTGCTAAAATGACCCTTTACAGGGTTAATGAAAGGCCACCCAGCCCCTGTCGCCCCCTGTGGTCAGAATATTCCACTTGCAACTTCAGAGTTGCCGGTCCGGTCTATTGGGACTTAGAAAAAATTGAGCTTGACATACCCGGCTCTGCAGTCTGCTTCCAGCATGTTTCCTGCATGTTTTAGATCATGAACACAGCTGATTTGTTTAATTTAGTGATGAACCGCTCCTGTAGACACTAATGAAAGCTGAGGAGACATTTCAGCAGTTGGATTAAGGTGTTAAAAAGACGAACGCACAGCGAGAAGATAAGTTTTACTTTCGCTTTCACCAACGAACACTAGGGGGTGCTAAAAATAAGCCAAAACTGACTAGTGTCCCTTTAATGTGGATTTGTTCGAGTTGCAATTTCTCTCAATCGGTTCAATGTGATTACTGATATTTCTTTTTAATAAATTGACATTATTAAATTCCACTCATCTGCAGAGTTTTAACTCATAAGATGACAGAAAAAACAACTTCTAGAGAAAACAAATTAAGCTGTATGGAACATTTAAATCAGGAACAAATACAATCAAATAAACTCATGTAAAAAGTATAAAACAACTAATTAAATGAGTAACCCGAGAGCAGCCATCACAGGCCTCGGGCAGGAGCGGCTACGACACGTGGAACCAATCGCTTCCTTCAGTGGTCGTCCCAGTCCCACTGTGATGTCATGACCACGAGACAGCGAGGTGATGAGCTCGGAGTGATGGATATCTGTGTAGGAACATTTCCTTTTCCCAGCCAGCCTCCGTTCACATTAAAAGCCTTACACATCATACATCACCACCGTCCCTGCGGCCAGGCCCGACATCCTCAAGCTTCACCCACATGTGGAGGCACTTTCTACAACTTTACACTCCATTGTTCACTGCTTCATACCCAATCTGGTGAGGAACTGCATGATGAACTCCAACTAAGAGCTGGGTGGGATTGTTCAGAGCTAAAATCAAATAAATAGATGATAATAAATCTGTTGGGGAGTTTGTCTTTAGACTAAAGGAAGGGAATCACTTCATCTACAGTATGGTGCAAAGGAGAGATGGTTAGTTTTTTGTTTCAGCTGCTGCCTCCAGCTGCTGCCTCCAGCTGTGTGGGTTGAAGGGAGCAGTAGGCAGCCTATGTGATGTGACGAGAATGATTTTTTTTCTTGTGACTGACAAAATGCGTGAGTTAGAGAGTATAGGAGGGATTTGCACATGTTCATAAATTCATGTTTTGGGTATTTTTCCAGAGCGTGGAGCCCAAGACTCTAAGTCAGTATAACAGATGAGCATGCCTCTGCCTTGAAAGAAATCAGCATGAAATGATTTACAATCACCTGAGCCCTAGAGCTTTGAAGTCAGACAGCTGTATTACAATGATATTATATAATTTATTCTGCTATAATTGATCATTTTGCTTCCTGGCACTCAACGCTGAGCCAGATCTGGCTCATAAATCAGACGATGAAAGGTGGGTGCAGCAGGAAAATCAAAGCAAAACAATAAAAAACACAACATCAACAAGACAAACTTGTCTACGCGCTCGATAACTGAACCCCAAACTCAGTCAGTCATAACCCTAAATTTCAACACGATAATCTGTGTTTTTACTTTCCTCGCATATAAACTAAGCAGCCCATAAAATGTATGCAAAGAGAAGCCTGTTAGCCCCCAGAACCCAAAAAGTTAATTATTAACCATGAACATAATTACATGCTCACATTATTGGGTGGAAAATAAAACTTTCAACAGCACACACAAAACAGAAAGCTAACTTTTTGCCCAGATCAGATTGGATATACAGCTGCAGGCTGATATATGGCTGTGAACCCACGGCCTTTCCGAGCGCTCTAATTACAGTGTTGGGACTTGCTGCCAGCTGAGAAGAAACGCATGGAAAAACGGCCTGGGACGAGTTGTTGGGCTGTAAATCACACGTCACCTCTCACATGTGTGTGTTTGTTGATTTGTCTATTACAGCATCTTGTCATGTGGGGCTGACCAATCAGACAAAAGCGTGAATCTCTTGCCTGTCGAAGGAATGCAGCCAAACCTGATATGTACATGGTTAATGTTAAGGTAATCTGCTGACACCATGACCACTTGCCTAACTTACCTTCCATAGTTTTATGCACATGACCATTCCCAAATTGGCCTCAGGTGTCAGGGTGCACACTGGGTTCTTACTGGGCAGCTCAATAATCTTGATCTGTGGAAAAACACAAGTGTTGGACTTATAACTACACCTGTCTTAAAGGTGACTAACATAAACAACTACCAGAACATATACCAGATTACATTCAAGATGGCTGCCAGAGCCACTCAAAGTTAGCAAACAGAAAAATTGGCTTCTATGCCAAGATACTCAGCTAAAATGCCATGTGGCTTTTGTTGAGAATCATCCTCAACCATCGACACAAGGCTTCAGATATTCTGTCTGAACTGTTTGGATGCTTCAGCCTAAACCAGTTTCTGGCAATTAGCCAACTGACCATTAGGGCAGCAGTAGCTCAGGAGGTAGAACGGGTTGTCCAGTAATCGAAGGGTTTTTGGTTCAATCCTGGCTACCGGCAGAGAATGCTGCTGTTGTGTCCTTGGGCAAGACACTTAACCCAAATTGGCTGCTGGTGGTGGTCGGAGGGACCGGTGGCGCCTGTGCTCGGCAGCTTCACCTCTGTCAGTGCGCCCCAGGGCAGCTGTCGCTACATTGTAGCTCATCACCAGCGTGTGCATGCGTGTGCGTGTGTACTTGTCTTTATATGCTTAAATGGACAAATTTTATGTGGACATTTCCCACATTGTGGGGACATCTGGCTTTAGAGGTATGGTGTGATTTAACTTTAGGTTTAGGTTAGGGTTAGGAATTGAAGAGCATTGAATATGGTTAGGGTTATGGTTAGGGTATGGGTTAGGCATGGTGGAGTCACTAAAAAGAGACATTGGGTAGTGACCGAAAGAACGAGATCGTGGATACAAGCGGCCGAAATGAGTTTTCTTCGCAGGGTGGCTGGACTCTCCCTTAGAGATAGGGTGAGAAGCTCGGTCATCTGGGAGGGGCTCGGAGTAGACCCGCTGCTCCTCCACATCAAGAGGAGCCAGTTGAGGTGGCTCAGGCGTCTGATTAGGATGCCTCCTGGATGCCTCCTTGGTGAGGTTTTCCAGGCACATCCAACCAGGAGGAGACCCAAAGGAAGACCCAGGACACGCTGGAGAGATTATGTCTCTCGGCTGGACAGGGAACGCCTTGGGATTCCCCCGGAGGAGCTGGCCCAAGAGGCTGGGGAGAGGGAGGTCTGGGCTTCCCTCCTTAAGCTGCTGCCCCCGCGACCCGACTCCGGATAAGCGGATGAAAAAAAATGGATGGATGGATGGATGGATGGATGGATGGATGGATGGATGGATGGATGGATGGATGGATGGATGGATGGATGGATGGATGGATGGATGGATGGATGGATGGATGGATGGATGGAGTCACTAAAATTAATGGAAGTCAATGGAGGGTCCACACAAGGATACAAATACAAGTGTGCATGTGTGCGTGCGTGTATGGATGGATGAATGATGCACTGTAGTGTAAAGTACTTTGGAGTCCTCTGACTCTGAAAGGCACTATACAAGTGCGGGTCATTTATCATTTATCATAAACCTGCAACAATATCATAAGTATGTTATTTTATACTGAAATTCACGATAAAATCCTAAATTCTATTGTGAGAAATATGTGGAGGAAACTGCAGCTAAAGCCACAGCCTGAACCTGTGGTTGTTTTTCAGACTTGTGCGGATCATCCAGCGGTACAGTTTTATCCATCAGTGCAGGCAGCCACCACGCTGCCTATAATCAATCGCGTTAAAGTCTGACCCTGTGACATGAGTGGTGTTTTCCTGCACACATTGGCACCAATTCTTATAAAACTACAGCAGCTAATGGAGCTAATGATCAAGTGTGTGCCTCTGAGTGTGCGTGTACCCACATCACTACTAAAACTTTCACTTCCTCTGTGCTGATGATTCGCATATTCATCGTCATTAGGCCTCAGATTAAATAGCCCTTTAAGCGAGTGATCTGTATTTTATCACTAGGCCACATCTGTCCTGCGTGTTTACCTCTGTGTGCCTGACAAAGAGGGCTTTTAAAGACGTGTCTGTGCCTCAGGTGATCTCTGTTCTTGTGTGGCATCAAACTGCCCATAAATAAAACACCCACGCAATTAATTAATGTTTCTACCACAGCAGCAATCTGCTGGCAGGAATCTCACTGTGAGTAGTAAACACAGAAACCACCCAAAACAGCTCACATTAAAACCTCTTTCTTATATTTAAGTACTGACCTGGTTTTTTTGCCCACAGTGCAAAATCGTGCATTAGTGCATGCTCTGTGGCATGTGCCTCTGCATTGTTTCTCGGGGAATTTGTTAATTTGGGTGTTTTACTTGCAGATGCATGATAAGCATCTTTCTTGGCCTGTTATGTCTGTGTGGAATGAGGTGGAGAGTCTGGATGACAAAATCGGCTTCGGTCGGCCATTTATGGCCACGTAGGTGTGCCTCCGTCTGTGTCTGTTGGGACAATGGCATTATTGAGGTGCTGGGAGTCACAGGCGCCCTGATGCCTGGCCTGCTTGGCCGGGGTTAGCAGAGGCACGTTTGACTGGATCAGGTGACCGCTCCGTCCCTTTCAAGTGAGTCTCCTCCACAGCAAAGCAAGTAACATGAATCTGGAGGCAATAAAAGATGGCTGAATAGCTGGCTGCCTTCTCCCTGTCCAGCTTCACCTCTCAGACAGTGACTCCACATAAAACCATACAAGCTCGTGGGTGCTGTGAATTAACTACACAACAGGCAAAACGGTGCTCTCATTCCAGTTTAGAGACACAAGTAAAGGTTCTCTTTTTCAGCCACCAGCTGAAGATTAAAAAATCTAAACAACCACTTGCATCGGGTCGGATTTAAGCACAAAAATATGCTCATTAATTATCCATTAAAAGGCACATTTAAACTTGTTTTTTTAGACTTTCTCAGAGTAATTGAGTGAGTTAGACCAAAGCATTAAATGGAAAGTTGCCAACCTTGGTCAAAATTGCCTGACATTTATCTGGGTGTCGGTATTATGTTCCTGTTCTTCCACAATGCACTTTGATTTATTAATGATGCCATTCTGATTGCTGTTTGACAGTTTCTGGCTCCAAACAGCCTGATCATGTATCATACTAACTCTGGAGAAATTCCCTTACAACTGTTTTATTGGATTGGTGGCATTTATAAAGTAAAGATCACAGAAGTTTCATAACCTGGAAACAAACTAAATAAAGCCACACATGTGTAAACTCTTCAAAGGTCAATACAACAACTGCAGAGAAGGTCTGATTATGACTTTACGGATGTTGGATGTTTTAGGAGGAGTGGGGGGTGGAAAACAACAGGATTATGATTCTTACTCATTAATATTCATGATATACAAACATATCACCTCTGATTGGCAAACAGCAACATGACTCTTCTGCTGCCTTTGTTCACGTTTCTTTCTTGGGTATAAAATGTTTTATCTTCAACACAAGCGCCAACATTTTCGGCCATGTCGTGGAGTTGCTAATGCTAATGGTTAGCATCTACTAGCCGAGATGCGCCCAGCTCTCTCCTGGCCGCTAAATCAACAACAGCCTCCTGGGGTCACAAGTCAAGGTGGGCGGGGCCATGAACACTAATTTACCCTGTGACATAGAAGAGACTGGCTTTTTCTGACCCGATCGTTTTCCTGCCTATTTCCTTTCAGCAGCTAATGCAGGCGATGTGGCTGGAGAAAATTTTCATGCTCAGCATGTATTTGCAACTCAGAGTGATTGATCGCATTTCAAATAGAACAAGTATTAACGAGTTCTCAGAGAACCAGACCTTTAACAAACACAAAACCTTCCAAACTAGAGCCGTTTGTGCATATTCTTGTTTAAGCAATGATATTAAAAAGGGAACAAGAAGGCATAAGCAGCATAGTTTATCAAGTTGCAAAGTCATCTTTCTTCTGTTTGGTGATTACATATATTTCAAATTCATCATTAATGGTTGTAGGATATTTGGAGCACATCCCAACATGGACGGATAGTGGGAGAACTGGCAGACCTTCATTTTGCTGTCCTACCTCTTCTGCCTGTTGGCCTGCAAAAGCCAGCAGGTAGTTAGTGGGGCTCGTCTCCAGCAAGGAGCACTGACAGAATCCAACACTGCCCGTCCACACAGACTCCAGCAGCTCACTGCGGCCTTCGTTCAGGTTCCAAAGACAGACCTGCATGTCCCGTCCTTGGCTGCACCAATCACACAGAGAACAGAAAATGCACGTATTGTTGTTACGTAATGCTTTGTTAGAAAGTTTTGTTCTTAAACATCATAACTTTTGCATTGAACAATATAAACAACTATAAACAGATTATATACTGGTTGTTTGGACCTCCAGCTGTACATGTAGGGATGTCATCATCAAACACATAACTTCTACTCTCAAACACAGAATGCAACTAAAATATAAAATTATTTTAGAGAAGAGGCTTGCTCTTGCAACTCTTACAAACAAGCCATCTTTGTTAAGCCTATCTCTAATTATGTTGACATGAACTTTACCCTTTAACCTGCTACCTTATGCTGAGATGGAGCTCTTTGGTTATGCACAGTCTACCACTAGAGTGAATTTACAGAAACATCCAGTCCAGGAGACCCCAAATGTTTTCGGTGTGTGATTAATCTTTCTTAATATAAAATACTGGCTTTAAAATTGTGTTGACACACACCTGTATGCTCCAGACCACCAAACCCCTGCTTTTATAGGAGTGGTCACACTGGTTCTGACCAGCTACTCACATCTTCATCAGCAGCACCTGGTTTCTACTTCCTCTCTTAAATTGTGTGGAAGCACCAGGAGTGGACTTATTTTTTACACATTTTGAATTCTGTGTTAATAAATATGGCGTGGTTCTCTTTGTTGTGTGTGTTTGTGCACTTGAGATTACATTAGAATCATTTTAGAACATTTTTGTCATGTCTTTATACAGAAAACGCTAGTAGTGACAGAGGGCAGACTTTCTTTTTACCATGACTACAGAATCTACTGATCAGCTGAGTCTGATAGAAGATAATCCACTCATGTAGCAGCTGGCCCTGACTGTGGTGCGTGGACACCTGAAGGTATATCTTATAGGTACGTTCAGGAGGACTCACCTGATGAGGGTGTCTGTCGACTGCAGCGTGCTGACCCAGGTGACTGAACTACCAGAATGAGCCTCTACAACCTTCTCCGCCCTCCTGCTGTTCAGGTTCCAGATGTGGATGGAACCTTTTGCAGATCTACAAACCATTACAGTTTATTACTGTTTACATACAGCTTCACCCGACAACCAGGTAAGCCTCAAGAAAGGTGTCAAAGGGTTGGCCAGGTGGAGGCCATCTTTGGGAATGTTTTATGATGTCATTTAAAGTGACAATGTGTAGTTTTTACCATTAATCTCTGGAAAAATCCATCCAAATGATGTCCAGTTGTTGAAAAACATTGGCGGTTTTGTAACATATAACCATAAAAATCGGGTCTAAAATACATAGGGCGCGGGTCTATAGTCTCTGGTGCTTTCAGAATATTTAACCCAAATTTTAAAAAACGAGCCAAAAAAAGAGCTAGACTCACCCAGAGATCAGCAGGGGGGGGTTGTCTCTGTGGCATCTAAAGTGGAGAGTGTTGAGGGCACCACCAGCCCCCCTCAGAGTGTAAATGGGATGTGGAGCAGGAAGGGACATCAGTCAATCATGAATTGATGGGAGACACAACGACGCTGTAAACCATCACCGTCACACACGCTGCAAGAGAAAAATCCATCTGATTATAATTTTACATGTAAAGTCGAACTAGGATTAAATAAAAGGGCGTACATTTTCTACTAAAAACCAAGAGACTAAACATCTGCAGAACTGAAACGCTTCATTTCAAGCAGGCTAACTTAACTCTGTCAGAGATAAAGAAGTGAAATTGGTGCCAAACATGTCCAATCATGAAAAATGATGTTGTTTTTGCACTAACATTTATCAGAGACAGTCTAAGAGCATCTCCCCGGTTTTCTCCTGGCTTTTCTGATCCACGTGGGACACTGTTGTGTTCAACCATTTCCTCTTCTGTTAGTAGCAATAAACCCTGTGGCTTTCTCTCACTCCGTCTTCCTCCTTTTACTCCATGTGATAACACCACTCTTACTCAATACATCATAAATCACAACCCCCGACAGCCTAATTACAGTAAACAGACAGAGATTCAGGCTTGTCACTCCTCTTGTGATCAACAGCCGTTGTCCCAGAGGCAAAGGTAACAACTCAAGCTTTTATGTCGTTTGTAGGCTGGCAAGCTGAGGAAACCAAACCAACCGCAGGTATGCTGCACGGAAATAATGCTCCTACTCCAGTGTCCTCACATGCAAGCGATTGTTGGTGATTGGCTCTAAAAGCTAATTTTTGTGTATTTTATTGAGAGAATTATTAAGAGAATCCAAGCAAAGTCACATAAAAAACCCAGAAGACCAACAACACTAACTAGGTGTTTGCAACCAGAACTGAAAGTAAATGAAAACAGATGTAAAAGCAAAGTCTGCTGAATTAGATGCATTCAGAGCTCATGCAACACATCTCAACACTATTTTTATTAAACGTATAATTACAGCCTTACAGTTAATATCTAGCGTTCCTTGTAAGAATGCAAAAACGTTCAACAAATAAACAAAGTTGATTCCAACAGTTAAGTCTTGAGAACAAATCTTGTGCAGTGGGTCATGCTCAGAGCATGTGATGGGTATGACTCTTAGCTAGTGTAACTGAGTATTAGATAAATATAAGCCACATTTATGTTTGCTCATGATTATTAGCTGTGCTGATCCTCTTGAAGCACGGAGTTTCATTAAAATGCATCCAGTAGTTCATCAGATAGTTTGTAAATGCACTCGCCAGTCTTTTGTCAGAGTACAATAAATATTTTTGCAGAGAACCGTGCGTTGTGGTGAGCATCTCGCTGCCGTTCGTCTACGTTTACTTATCATAACCTCTGCTCCCTGCAATCAGCAGACACTGAAACTGGAGCCTGAGGCATTCAGAAGCAGCTCATTTCAGGAGGTTAGTGGTTAAATTGTCCATGTGAATCCATGAAGCGAAGAGACAGAGACCTCTGACCAGCCCGCCTAATTAAGCACACAGCACTCCGCTGCAGTCACACAAGGACACAGCACAGGAGTTTCTCTAGAAATCCACCAAAGTACAGAAACATGGTAAGGTTTGTTTCACAGACACCTAAAAACAAACCCTATTTTTCTAGCTACACACAATATTTAATATTTAGTTGTTTTACACATATATCTGTCTGTATTTTCCAGCAACAGTTGTATAAATGTTGATCTGGTGTCTTATTAAAAAAATGTCACGTCATTTCAGTTTAGCTGCTCGTCCAGTGAAAGGGTGGGTAAGACTGCATTCCTGTGGCTGTGTGTGTGTGTGTGTGTGTGTGTGTGTGTGTGTGTGTGTGTGTGTGTGTGTGTGTGTGTGTGTGTGTGTGTGTGTGTGTGTGTGTGTGTGTGTGTGTGTGACACCTGATAACAGGTGGATTAACCATCTCTTATTGTCCTTTTGCAGCATGCCAGCATGAAGTTATTAGTCACGGATACAGCAGCCTGAAACTTGCTGTTCTCATTGTCTAAAAACTAGGAGCTGCAAAACATTCCACCGGTCGACCGGTCCACCTGTCAATCAACAGCAACAGCCCAAGCCAGACATGGAGACCGCAGTTTGCTCGAGGACTCTAAAACCAAACTAAAATTTAAATATAATAGCCATTTTCCCCCTCTGCTGTTTTCTCGGTGGAGTGCTGCCACTCTTTTTCCAGGCGTCAGCATTTCCCAGTCCCTGAAACTACCACCTAAAACAATGGGTCTGCTGTTGTGGCTGCAAGTCAGTTGCCCACAAACCCAAACACAAACATGCAGGCGGCTCAGGAAAAGACACACAGATACTGTAAACAAACAAGACGGTGGCAGGATGTCACTCAAATCTGCTCGCAGTTCTCTACTTTTGCTAGCCGACAGGAGGAGGCAGCTGGCATTTGCCACAGTCCTTTCTTCGTTAAATCTGGAAGATGCAATTATAAGTTCCTAATGCAGCTAAAGTTAAACTCAACAAAACAAGTTTCTCCAAAATTTACCACATCAGTTTTAACTCATGTACGTTTATGAATTAACTGAGCTGTAGATCACAAAAGGTCAGAACATCACTGTCAATCACTCTTCTTCCTGGGTAAGTTCTCATTTAAAACATTCTCTCTTGTACAGAATGTTGTAATCAACCAGTTTAATTAAGCCCGTGTGTCACGGAGCAGGCGCAATAAATCAGGCTGACTGGTTAATATACCTGAGCTGTATACAGGAGCCAGAGGGAAGAGGCAAGTGAGGAGGACGGAGGCTCCTGCTGGCCCTGAAACAGATAAGACAGCTCTGAGTAATCTGACTCTAAGTCCATGGATAAAGGCAGTTTGTCTCTTCTTGGGCCGTCTGTCCACACCTACTGGGTAATTAGGCCTAATTATGAGAGAAAGGTCCGCTTCCCCTTCATGTTATTAAATAAGAGCCAGCCCCGTCCGCCAAGGATCTCTCAACACCAGCAAGGGGCTGGCGACCTTCAGATCAAACACAGCCACTATCTGTGCCCCCAACAACCCATTCCCCTCATCTTTATCGCCACATGTATGAGGACTAAAACGGGGAGGGGACGGGGCGTATTCGTTATGATATGGTGCATCAAAGTTGTTGGGAGTTTTTTGGGAAGAGCTGAGGGAGGGATTCCTGTCCACATTCCTCGCTTAGTGCTGATATCATGTGATCTGCAGCTCCCCACCTGAGTTGCCTCCTTGTCAGATTCTGCCATTCATAAATAAGAGCAGGGAAAGAGGGACATGCTGATCACAGGGACGTATTATGGAAGTTTTATAATAACCCTGCCTCACAGGAGCCTTTATGAAGGCTTGGGATCCAAAGATCCCCAGCTCTGCTATCATTCTCATCAAAAATGAGATCTGAGCTGCAAGATGAAAACCCAAAGTAGATTACACATAACTCAAAAGCTCCGTTCTAGATACGCCTTCCAATAAAACATCAACAATTACAATTAAACCTGCAATATTTTCTGGTATTTTGTCCTAAAACTGTCCAAATCACATCTCTAGCTATCATACCTCTGCTATTAATCATTCTGTTGTTTATGAAAAACTTATCTATAGTTTCAATGTGTGACCATGATAATATTTCCACCTCGCTGGCTGGTTGGTGGTAGCCATTCGTCAGCCCTTCTGGTTCAACATTCCCCCATTTAAAACAAGTCTCTTTGAGGAGGAAACCAAAGTGCCAAAAAGATAGTAGGGTCTATTTTAAAGGTCCAGTCAGAAAACCAGCACAGGAAGTGGCGAGAAAGACACACACCCTTTATTGTGTCTTGGTGGAGTATCTAGACTGGACAAACAGCTCAGTGGCAGATAGAGGCTGAAGTCAGACACAAGTGCACCAACACCCACTGTCAGTCACAGATCCAATGAACGGGAAGAGGTAGCATTGTTTGAATGAATGGCGTGAATGCTAAGCAGGGGCCATAGTAGATAAGAGCTCAATGCCTTGTGGGTGTCACTGAAGCAGGCACTGATGGAACACCGTGTCAGTGGGTCCTGATTTAGGAGGTTCTGGCTGTGGTCAACAGGTACCAGGAGCCTTATCTGTTTGCTTTATCGCCCATTTCCTCCATGAGGTCATTTACCTGGGCACTACAGCACAAAGGGACACAAGAGGGTTGACAGCTCGAGTGTCATCATACATCAGCACACATCTTGGGTGTGATGGCCTTTGGATGTGAGGGGATTTAGCTGTCAATACAGCAAAGATGTGAACACAGGTGAATGTTTATTGTGCCGTAGTCCCAAAAGAGACAAAATGCAACAGCGGATAAGAAACACAGGAAACAACAAGACTTACAGTTTGTCAAACAGCTCGCCCCGCACAGCTTCAGCTGTCAGAACTGTTTACAGAGTTATGAGTGACTGAATGCAGATTAAGCACAGAAGAATGTAATGTTTGACAGAGTTAAACTACTTAAATGTACTAAAAAGGTTTCAGAGGTCAACTTGTTTATTCCTGTCAAGTTTAACAAGATTCACAGTATTTTGTACGCGAGTCAATTGACATGGTACTAATAACAGGAATCCAAAAATCTGTTGTACAACTAAGATTCAGTCTGGTCCATAAAAGGGGCCTGATACAACAGTTTACATTTATAAGAAATTATTTTTACCAATAATATTATTCTTTTTTAAGTTAATTTAAATATGACAATTTTTAATGTTTTGTCCACAGGAAATTTAAAAGTTTTTATGCTAAAAAACTGAAATTGTTATGTGCTAAAAATTAAAATGATTGAGTTTTAACGTGAGTTCTTTTAAAAATAAAAATGATATAAAATGGTTAAAAACAAAAAACATATTTATTTGTTTTTATTATAGTGCTACATATGTGCAGGAAATTTAATGAGATTATAAAATACATCCACACCACAATTTAGAAAATAAGGAAGTTGTTTCGCTTTAACAGCTTCTTTTTCACATCCTAAATAGTCAGCTGTCAAAATGAAACACAAGTTCTATATTTAAAATACATTGGGAGTCTATAATATATGTTTATTGCGGTACTAAAACAGGGCCAGGGACGTCACAGGAGAAGAGAACAGCTGAGTTGTGAGAGAGAGGAAAACAGCCGATTCTAAAATGACCACATTTTTGAATGGAGTCTGGTGCTGTTCGTGTCACGGAGATGGGGCTTATCTCAAGGCATTCACGGACATGTTGTGGTCAAAACGACAACCTATCTCAAGACCTAAACTGCAAACGCATTTCTAAAACACGTGTTCAGTAAACTATTAGATGAAAAGTCCAGCGAGGCTGTTATAAATCTAGCTAACAGTAGTAGCAAGCTAACAGTGAAACACGGCTACTCCAGCTAAACAATTATTTCTACATAAAAAGCGTTTTCACTCGGGTAGAAAGGACACTTCTGTAGAAAAAAGAGTAATACGCTTTAGTAAAGGATCATAAAATACCATTTCCGTGAGACAGCAGCGCTTTCGAAGTTACCAGGGAAACTCTTTCCGAAGGACCTTTGTTTACAACAAATTAGCTGTCCATGAAATTGCCTGAACAGAAAAAAAGTCCCCACTTTCACGCGCACTCTGCTTACTGCTTTTAAAACAAATATGTTCGATTCATAAAAAGGCTGTACATTGAATTATAGCCTGCACGTTTTATTCTAGTTTTATTTAGAAGAGACTGTTTTCAGCACAATTATGAACCCTGCTTTGATTTGTGGCATAACATTTGCTGAAGAAAGAAAAGAAAAACTAGAGCAACTTCACTAAATAGACTGAGCCGTTTTTTTTTCTCCTCCCTTCATTTCAGTCTAATTGAGAAACAGACAGAGGAAACAGCAGGCTTTAATCCACAGAGCACACAGGCTTCTTTCATGGGAGTGCTGGGAGAGACCTTTATTTGTCCATTCCTATGATGGAGAAAGCGACTTTCAAGCTCTGCTAGATCTGAGCTGGAAGATTAGATGAAACCAGAGTGTTTTAAACCTCCTCTGTGGACATGGATTAAAGTCAGCCTATCCCCCTGAACTCAAGAGAAAAAACACCACAAAGAGTAGGCTACAGGTGGCTAAGTGGGAGAATGAGCAAAGTATGCAAAAAGTCTAAAACCTAAATAGAAGCTGTGCTGACCAGTGGACAGCATAAAAACAAGAGAAAGATTTCGGTCCATTTCTGTATTATTTTCAAATTTGAGACATAATATTTTGTGATCTGTTCTGCTATGAGGGGTGGAGGGGTCACAATGAATTCACTGATGAGAAAGCTCAATAACATAAGTACCCAATGATAAACATGATCAGGGTCAGTCTCACTGCAGTAAATTAAAGCAATTACTGTTAATGGAAGTGACAGGACAGTCACCCCTCAGCAGGAGGTTTGAAAAAGTGTCTCCTGCCCTGCCTGAACCGGTAACACCTCCTACATCGCCATCAATTATTCCTGGCATCTCACCTTACTTGAGTGTAGAACAGGTGCTGGGGACAATGCCAGGGTGCCCTCTGGAGCAGGTGCATCAGAGAGGGTGACAGGGTTGGAGTGCATGCTGGATACAGTGTCGTCCATCTCTGGAATCCCACTCCTGCTCCAGCTGGGGCAGGCAGGTCACTTTACAGCTCATCACCAAATTAGATAGGCTGCAGGTCAGAATGAACAGCAGAGAGACTTAAATAGATGGGAGTGTTGTGAATCAGTCTGCTGGATTTACTTTGCCAGACTACTCTCTCGTGGTGTAGGTGGAGGACTCTGAAGGGCAGAGAGCAACA
>SSNS01000066.1:1649280-1667296 GCA_006937985.1 Aphyosemion australe
CAAGAACCAAGAGGATTAAGTAATGGTTACATAGTCTGGTCGCATGGAGATGTTTTATCAAGAACTTTCTTTATGGAATGTATGTGCACAAAGATTCAATGTCAAAACTGCCTTTTTAATTATGTACATTTGAAAATATTGTAGTTTGTGTTGATTAAAAACCTGTCTGCATTGCTCAACATTAATAGTGACGTCACAATGAATTACTAAGGTCATGGGCACTAAACCACCAGCATTTTCTCACAGACTGATTTTTAAACTTCATGCCAGATTGGATTATTTCATTTTTATCTAAATAAATCAGGTCCATAGTGGAATTTCTTAACTTTCAAAAATGTGTTCAAAATGATTATATATTTAAAAGCAATAAACCAAGAGTGTATTTGGTGTTTTAGAACAAATTTATAACATGATTCCCTTAATACTGCCCAACTCTGATAGGTCAAAGGTCTTCCTTCAAAACGTTTCCATTAAGTCAACCACTTAGGACCATTTCCTGTTTGCAAAATACCTGCATTTGGTGGAGTTTTATAAAACTGTCAGAAAAAGTCATGACACATGTACATCTGTAAATTAATACATTTTATAATCAACCAAATTCAAGAAGTCCCGAAAAATGGTTAAATAATTAATTTTACATTTTAAAATAAAGCAAAAACAACTAGAGTTCCATCATTTCCAAAATTATAGCATAAGCATGGCAGCTTAACACTCAAAACATGCTGATTGTAGCATTTTTACCCTGACATGCCAATGCTAGGTAAAACGAGTATCACTAAGTTATCGCTATAGAAGATGAAGGCTCAGTGTACGGGAGGCTGTGTCGGACGTGCTGGTATCACCAAACACGACGGTGAGGCCTCCCTAGCTCGTGTTTTTCTTGAGCATGTCAGCAGGTGTGAATGGAGAGTTCTCAGGGAGAGCGAGGAGAGACTGGGCTGTCTATCGCTAGGAGGAGTAGGACAAAATGCAACTTTAATGCCTCTATCAGCAGCACTGAACCATCCTCCCATGCAACAGCAAAGCAGGGAGGCACCCTGCTGTATCTAGGTTAATATGCTTATCAGTTCTTTCAGAAACTCTCTATCTTCTCATGCCCAAATCCTCAAAAAGCAGCAGAAAAAGCTGAACTTCTTTTTAGAATAACTTGATCTGTTGAGTGATGATGCACCTAAATAAACATGAACAGATCATAATTTTTTAATCTGTTTATTGGGGAAAAAGAACTTATTTTACTCTTTAAATCATGAAACTATGTTCTGTTGGTGAAGATTTCTGTTATTTTCTAAAATACTATAATTCCTTCATATTACATCCTCAGTTATAGAAATAAAGTGGGCAAAATTTACATTTACAGACTGCCATAATTAACTTTTACATCATTTTTACCAGGTGTTTTGGAAATTGACAAATTAATCAATTATCAAATACAACTTTACCAGCAAACCCCCCTAAACTGTCCCAGGATGTGAAAAAGGACGGAAGAGTAAAAGATTATTTTACAATTTTCCAAAGAATGAAAAATGCTTGTTTTTTTAAGTCTGCAAGAACAGTTTATCATGTAGACTCACGTTTAACAAAATGGTAAACCAGTGGTTTTCCTGCATTAGAAGTAGAAGCTGGTGAAAAATAATTCAAGTTACATCCAAAAACAATCCTTTGGAGAATACAGACACTGAAACTTTATTGCCTTCTCATGTAGTTTACTGGTTCTATGGAAAAGAGCTTGACACCTTGTGCAAATTTAGTTAAACTCTTTTGAAATGCAGCTTTTGGGGTAAACTGAAAAAAGTTGAGGCTCACAAACATCAGGGATGGTTTTCAATTGTTATAAAACCCAGTTTGAGTTTGAAAACTAACAAAAAATCACCAGTGACAGAACTCAGATCAGTGTGTGTGTGTGTGTGTGTGTTGTTCTGTTTTGCAGCTATTTTAAACTGCAGAATTTGTTTGGGAAAGTGAGCAGCCTAACCTTATTCCCACAGCTTCAGGTTAATCTTGGACACTTGAATAGAAGCTGCACGTATGAGAGCTTGTGTTTCTGACACTACAGAGGAATCCACATTCCCTACAGCTCAAGCACACACACACACACACAGATAAATACACAACTCTGTCTTTCATCAGATGAGTGACAAACAAATGAACCCAGTCAGGCTTATAACTGTTCCTGAAGCAAAGCTACGGCGCTTCCAGACAGTGTGGAGTGTTTATGTGAGTGTCTGGTTCAATCACGAGCCACCGAGCGCTTTTATTAGCTAAACAGGAAAGACAGAATCAATCAGAGAGCCATCGACAGCAGCCACAGGGCGAGCTCAGCGTGCACTCCATCTGCATCACATAACAAGTCCATCTCTGCAGCTCGGCCTGTTTGGGTGTAATATTACCACGTGCACGTTATGCTGGACACGACCATCAGCAGGAACAGCAATCTGCACTTAGCTCAGGCCCAGGCAGCCTCTTCCATCTCCAGCCAGATGTGTTGGCTGCAGATTTGGGAAGTCGTCATGGCAGTGGAAGGTACTTTGATTTATTTGACGTGACTCAGACTGATAACACCAGAGCCCCAGAGCAGACACAGCCAGGAGAAACTGTCAGCTCAGTGTTGATGAGCTCTCTGCTCCACTCGGAAGTAAAGGTAGTTTGTTATGTGGTAGCATATGTGTCTGTATTCTGTCTCCTTGTGCAGATTTAGATCCATTTGAAAATGCATCAAGTTAAAACTTGATTTTAAATTAGTTATTAAATCTGACATATGGAGACATTTTGTTATAATAAACACGTTTGAGATAAACCCAAGAGAGATCACTGCAAAGAGAGATACATAAATATAAAAATGTAATTGTTTTTTTATATCTATTAAAGAAAATTGAGTAAAGTTTGTAAATTTCTGCTGAAATGTTTTCATCTGAATTTACTTGATACATCAGCTGTTGCTAGCATGGCTTGGCACTCAATCAAAAGGCGCTTTCATCTAGAACATCCTAATGAAAGCCTTTAATTTGACATGATTTAATCAGATCACAGCTTCTTTTAGTTGTAATTAGCTTGATAATTGAGCGTTTCTCTGCCTATTCAAGTCTTTCAACGCTCAATGCAAACGCCGTATCAGACAACAAGAAATTAATTTAGCAATTAATCCACATGACAACTGAAGTAATAAAAAACGTTGATTAGAAAATGCTGTTTGGGGTGCAGCAGCAGTCCCAGTTTCTGTGAGTGTAAATAAAGAAAAGCAAGACTTGTCTTGTTTGGATCGAGACATAAAAGTACGATTTGTTTTTGCATGCAAACAGCTAAAGTCCAAACCGACACCATTTGGCAGCCATGCACACATAAACATTGTCCCTTTGTTGTATGCTGTCATCAAACATGAGCTCACTAAATCTCAGCGCCGCTTCCAGAAGTAATAAGACAGCTTCCTGTGTGGCAGAAGACCTGACTAAATGATTTAGGAGCAGAGCTTGTTGATCGGAATCGTTCCCCTAATGGCTTGGGGGTTTCAACCACAAACGTCATGCACCTGGTGATGGTTGGTGGTATTCTAGCTACACAGACCAAGCTGAGTTATACAGATATTACAGTACATCTCATTTTCCGCTCAGTAAAGCCCTGCTGCAGCAGCCATGTGTATTGAATTTGAACCATTCCTGAGGGTATCCTGTTCTTATCAGGGGTCAGATAAGCTCATTTCACAGACCCTCACCTCTGCTGTGCTACCAAAAGTACCCCCTCCCTCACAGAAGAGCTGACCTCATCCTCTTTTTTGTTTGCATCTGAATTAGGAGTCAAGAAAGGAGGCAAAGTGAAATAAGACACAAACAAGTCAGCCTTGACATTCCTGATGGAGAGTAGCAATGCAGAATGGTAGAGTCTGGATAAAAACTGCAGAGGAAGTTTATTATGTTGCAACTGGAAATAATTTTCTTTTTGTTTGTTTTTTACTCTCATATTTGGCAAAGTGAATTCACAGGTCTAATAGCTAAACTCAGCTGAATCATCTGGGGGAGGGGTGTCCCATCACTATTTTTTTAAACATTAAATTCTGTGGAGATCTTCCCTGACAGCTCCTGAGCCAGAAACAAGCAGACAAAACAGTGCAGTCATGTTTGGCCTCTATTCATCCTTCAGACATAATCCTCACCAAGGCTGAGCTCTTTCTATAACTGCCTTTTTCACCCTCCAGTGTTTACACAAGGTATGTATCAGTTTCTCCTCGTCCTCCGTCTCCAGCTCCAACTGCACCGCTGTATACTCAGCAAGTGTGTTTTAACATGTTTGTGAGGTTCTGCTTTTCCAGCCGAGCTGCTGGAGCTCAGGACGCGAGGTGACAAAGGCCCTGTGAATGTCTGACTCACAGACAACTGTCAGTGTTCAATGGGCTGGATTAAGACGGAGCGGAGAACCGAGCAGACCCTGACATGTTGACATGTTCTACTAAGTGCATTTCAAGGTGGATTTAACCTGTTTGTTCCATTGTGCGGCGACAGGAGAGACACAATTGCTAAATGGGGCCGAGCGTTCTCGAGACAGAGGGCGAACTGTCTGGAGAGGGGCCGACACAGGCTTCACTCTCAGGGTGAGCGAGGCCGCTGTGGATCTCGAGGAGGTTCAGGGGTTTCAGAGAGCTCTCTCCTTAACCAAACAAACAAGCTGGAATTCACGCTATTGTTGTTGCAGAGGGCTGAGTGACAGAGCTGCAGAGCAGGGATGGCTGTCAGAGGAGACGAGTCGGGGTCAAAGTGTGACCATCAGCTCTGATACTGCCTAATATTAACACTGAGCCATGTGACGAACCATGGCAGATCAACAAACATTCCTGCTTCCATGAAGATGTTAGGGGAGGAACTTAGAGCCGATCAAATTTACTCAAACCATGACTGAAAACAGCATCTAAGGCTAGTGCTAGCATATCATCTGATAAGACTGACACAAACTCGGAGTGCTAATAAATAGCATCTGTCCATGTGAATTTTAGTGAGATTATGAGAATGTTAGATGTCTCCAACTCTAAAATTTTGGCATGAAAGGCGGTGGCTGATATGAAAGAACATTTAGATGCATTAAAACACTTTGAGCCATGTTTGGTTGTTATTGAAAAACAGAAGACAAAAATCCAACGTTCAAGTGCCTTTGAATGGATGCTTTAAGTGACCTTCACAGACATATTTGGGCTGCAAGCAGCAAGTTACTTGAGACAAAAACCATTTACAGCAGGCATGTCAAAAGTGAGGCCCGGGGGCCATCTGCGGCCCCTGCTTGCATTTCTAGAATGCTGAATTTTGTCTTTGCAGCAGGTGACAATTTCTAACATTTTTATGTTTAGACTTTTACTAAAATGCATATTTTTGTTTTAATTTTGAGGAATAGAATTTAAAAAATCACTTTAAAACAATTTTTGCATTAATAAATAAAAACATATTTGTGCCCCCCCCCCGAGGGCTTTTAATATTTTTGTCCTCATCTTGAAAAGTTTGAACACCCCTGAATTAGACAAAAACTATAAAAACTATTTTGACTCACGTTGCACTTAAGGTTGTATAAGATTTCATTCCATTAAACATTTTCATGTAATTCTGTCTCTACAGACTGAATAAAACCCATGAAGCAACATGTGCGCTGTTGCAGTTCTGCTGTTTTACATATTTGGAGCATATTAGTGGTTCTTTTTATTGAAACTGGGATAAAACAATCAGCCTGTCTGGATTTTTTTCAAAAACGTTTAGGTTTAACAATAAATTTAAAATGTTTTGACAACTGACGGCCCCAGAAACAGAACCTTCCTAAAGATGCTGCTAGCTTCTCAACAATTCTAACAAGTCAGCATAAAAGTAGCTCAATATTTAAGTCTTGGACAGAGCCTGATGAGCTGAATCAATTATCTGGCTGCTGCAATAAACATTCAAGATGAATTTTATACTTTCTTTATCATCATTCTAATTTTTTCTGACCATAATTACCAGTGTTATCTTTTCTCTGTGGCCACATACTGGTTTTATTCAGTCATATGAAAAGAACACAAGACTCAGTCTGTAACATCCTCTCTCTTTAATGTTTTTAGTTCAAACATAAATTACAAATCACAAAGCTCTGATGAAAACTTCACCAGAAGATAAAGTCTGTGGCCAGGTGACATCAGGCCTGCGCTCCCCAGGTTTGGGTTGTAACGCAGGTCATCATTAGCTGGCTGGCGTGAAAGCTGAGCCCTGACCCCCTCCTCCGCCTCCACCCCCCGCTGCGGAGCACAGCTGAGGCTACCAGGTCAGATCTTTGGCCGGGAGTAAACGATAAACAAGTCGAATTTAAATTTCATGAAGCATAAAACCAAATGCTAACGTATTAGTCGTACTGAGGGTTACGTAGGGTGTCAGATAAAACAGAAAGGAAGAGTAAAGCTAACAGGCATTACAGTCCCCCCCCCCACCGTGCTGTGCCCCAGCATATGAGCCCTTTGTGCTCCAAGTGATAGAGTCAAGCTGTTCCTGCTGAGCGGAGGTCAGGGTCCTTCAGTCAGCACCTCGGCCCTGAACGGAGCACACAGGAATCCCCCCCCCCCACTCCAAACCAGGGGCTGGTCCTCAGCCCTCTCTCTTCAGGCCCAAATAAACCTGGTAGCTCTCCCTATTTTTCATCTCTCCATCTCATGGCGCTCTGTCACTCCCCTCATCAGAATCATTAATCAGACGGGGCAGATTAGACTTCAAATAAAAATAAACTACAGCTGGCAGCCCGCTCGCAGGTTCTTCAGTTTCTGCTCATTATTGACAGTTCTCTTCCTCGCTCCTCATCGACTTAATAAACCCAAGATGTCCGACGCAGGCAGCAGGTTGAACACTTGAGCACTTTTGGCAAACGGCGGGGGTCCATTAATGCTTTATTGATACAAACAACTGGCCTTATCTTCAAGGGTGATGACTCCTGAGAGCTAACCTGCCATCCATGTAAATATACAACAGATAACCCTTATCAGTTTGGCACCAATAACACCAGACTGCCTTCCAGCTCCTTCTAGAATCACGTATCTTTAATGGGGATTAAAGAGCTCAAATGTGCAACCTGAATATGTTCAAGGCTTATGTTTTATACAGAGACTCCTTCATCCTACCCTTCTCTCCTACCCGAGAATAAACCGGAGAACCAGAGGGTAACAGTGCCGCCTTTGGGCGAGTCTGAGAAGTACAGCTGGAATAAATCACAGCAGTGTTATTATTTGAATTGTGTGAGCCTGGGCTGTGGCATCCACACACCTTCTGACAGCTCGTATTTGTAGTTTCAGTATTGTTTTTTTATACATGTGAATGTCGAAGGGCATGGGAGGGGTCTGCGACTATGCCAGGCTGTAGACCAGGCCGTGACGCGAGCCGACTATTTGTGTGTGTCCATGGGAAATGGAGCGGTGTCGCTGCGGCGACGGCCCTGGGCCCATCCATCAGTGTCATGGTGGTGGTGGAGAGGGAGTGTGTGGTATGTGTCACCTCCAAGACTAATGGACAGGAAGTACAGCCAGAGAAACAACAATATTTGTAGAATGTATATACAGACGAACATTTGATTTGAATTTCTCCTGCGGTTTGCTCAAAATCTTAAATGCAGAACTTAATTCTGACTGATGAGCCTGTTTACATAAAGGATGCCTGCTCGGTGACCAGGCTCATGCGGGACAATAACAGTCTGGCTATCACATGACAGAGATACCAGCTGGAGCAGCCAGGGAGGAACAGAATCTGGATCCCAGTGTGAATTCAGGGCGATGTGGCACCATATAAAAATGGAGAGGTAAAAAAGACTCTACTTGGGGAGCCTGCGTGCTCTGTGTCGGTTCAGAGACCGAGGTGTTTAACCTCAGCAGCCAGTGACTGTGGGGTCTAACCCGGAGCGTTTGGTGATGTGGATCTTGACCACCTCCTCAGCACAGGTCGGGTGGATTCCTACCGTCTGCAGCAGCTGAGGATACGTAGCTCCACACCTACAACACACAAATAACACTGGTCCATCATACTGTTTATCATATTAGCTTTAATTAAACATGGCCATGGCTAAGTTGAGTCAAATAAAGACAGTAAAAAAATAATAAAACTGATGAAACTTTTTTTGATTTTGAGATCTGAGACTCAGAACTAGTTTATCACAGGGTTAGGGTCCTGTTGGCATCGGGATGTGTTTACTACAGTGGTTCTGAAAACAATCAGGTTATCACAGCAGCTAGGTTTTAGGTATGTTGGTGTATGGGACGCAAAAGCAACCAATCAGTAACTAAACAGAAAATGTAGATGTGAATTTAATGAACTCACTGGAAACCCATTGAAAAGCCCTGAATGACCTCTCCAGCATTTGGACCGATCAAGTGGAGACCCAGGATCTTCTGATCGCCGCCACGCTCACATATCACCTAACAGAATTAAATTACAGAAACAGAAAATTTAACACATGGTTTTAGTGTTATATTAGCTGGTTGTTAAGTAGCACGCACACAGAGCGCACGCACGCACACACACACTGACCTTTATGTAACACTGGCTGGCGTCCCGTCCTGAAACAGTGAACTCTAGAGGCTTGTAGAAAGCGTGATAAACCTACACACACAAAAACATACAGAACACCTATAAACATGAGGTAATACTAAAGTACATTTATTGTACACGGTGTGTGTACTTCAAACAAATAAAGATCTTAACTTTAATTGCAAAAACTCAGAAGTTTTAAGACCTGATCTACTTCTGTTTATGTTTTTAACCCTTATGCATTTATGTTTTTTACCCTTATGCATTTATGTTTTTTACCCTTATGTATTTATGTTTTTTACCCTTATGCATTTATGTTTTTTTTTACTCTTATGTATTTATATTTTTTATACTTATTTATTTATAATTTTTACTCATGTATTTATGTTATTTACTCTTATGTATTTATGTATTTTTACCCTTATGCATTTATATTTTTTACACTTATGTGTTTATGATTTTTACTCTTATGTATTTATATTTTTTACAGTTATGTATTTATATTTTTTACACTTATTTATGTATGTTTTTTACTCTTATGTATTTATATTTTTTATACTTATTTATTTATAATTTTTACTCATGTATTTATGTTATTTACTCTTATGTATTTATGTATTTACCCTTATGTATTTATATGTTTTACTCTTATGTATTTATGTTATTTACTCTTATGTATTTATGTATTTTTACCCTTATGTATTTATATTTTTTACACTTATGTGTTTATGATTTTTACTCTTATGTATTTATATTTTTTACACTTATTTATGTATGTTTTTTACTCTTATGTATTTATGTTTTTTACTCTTATGTATTTGTTTTTTTACTCTTATGTATTTATGTTTTTTTACTCTTATGTATTTATGTTTTTTTACTCTTATGTATTTATGTTTTTTACTCTTCTGTATGTTTTGCTTCTTTTTGATAAAAAACCCACATGTCTCACACAGTCAGTCCCTAAGTCCTCGCTGAGCGCCGTGTGTTTTATTGTACGAGCCAACGTGCCGACACAAGTTGCGAAGGCCGTGCAGCTGTTAGGAGCCGGTCCGGCTGCTCCTCCTCAGATCTCAGCGCTCCTGTCATCACCTCATACACACCTCAATCAGACCTCCTGCTCGCCTGTCACTCAGGCAGGAGCCCCGGCTCGCCGGCTCAACCATTTATGCTCCGTCTCCTGCAGGTGTTGCCGGCATCTGGCACACTGTGCACGTACACTAGCGGGTAAAATAAAGGGCCACTTACGACTGCACTGTGCGTGTGTGTGTGTCAATGTTTGTGTAGCTGTCGTGGGGCATTGTACTTCTGTTTGTCTGTGGGTTTGTGACGGGAACAGGCAAATAACACCGGCTGTGTACAGAAACATATACAATTACCAACCAGCACTTGTTCATTCAGGTAAAATATTGATATTTCTGAATTAAAAGCACAGCTGCTTCTGTTTATAATCAGATTAGTTGTTTTGTTTCGACAGTTGCAGAAAAAGCATGCCTTTAATTGGAAGGGAAGTTGAATATTTATGTAACTGGATATTTTCTTTTTAACCTATCGAATAATTTATTATGAATAAAAAATTTGAATAGAAGACTGACATTTAAAGAGTTGGTTTCAGAGCTGAAACTGAGACAGATGGTACCTCTACTCCATCCTCTCCATGCCTCCTCACGGCCTCCTCCTCAGACAGACCGACGCAGCCGTACTCCAGAGGGGTGAACACTGTCGTGGCCACCTGTCATGCAGAAAAACAAGCACCCAAACAACTCTGGGTCTTATGTGGGATTGTCACGTAGCTGGAGGGGCCCTCTGCTGTTTAAATCAGTGAAGCTCCTCCATAAAAACTACAGTTTGTTTTAAACACATTCCAGTTACACAAAACATCAAATACACACTCAAAACAAATCCTTAATCTTCAAGGTCACAACGACTATAATGAAACCTTCATTAGAACTCGTTCAAGGATGCAAAAGTATAACAAGAGTGATGAAGAATGATGAGATTTTGGAAAATGGTGGCTTATTACGCCATGAATCACTCCTAAAGAGTGGTTAGAAGCATGATGGAGGGAGGCGAGGAGGAGAGTTCAACCAAATAAAAGCAGAAATGGTCGTAATTTGGTCTCGGATTTGGCTTAAAAATGATAAACAAAGAGGTAAGCAGTGGAGTGAAGAAGGGAAAGTTATACGTGTGTGTGTGTGTGTCTTACGTTGTCATAGTTCATGAGGTCGGCGCTCTGACCAGCCAGCCTTCGGGCGAGCAGCTTTCCCGCCTTAATGGCCGTTGGGGTCAACTCAGGACGACCCTAAAACAGAAGAAATCTAAAGTTACTCCAACATGTCGCTCAAATCCTTCTTTTTCTTTGTCCAACTCAAGCATTGAATTTTCATCCCATGACATTAATTGTGTCTTAAAGTGATCAAAGACGAGTAAAAAGAGATAGGGTGATGGAGAATGTTTTTGCTTTTGAGTGTTTTAAAATATCTCAGGAAAAACCAAATTGCTTTATCTGATTGAGTTTAACAGATATTTAGCTAAATGGTGTAGTAGTGCCTGAGAGTCATGCCTGCAGCTCCTGTAACATCACTTTCAAGGTTTGATTGAAAAAGCTATAAATGCATCTTTTTAAAAAAAGAAAATCTGTCTCTAACTGGTTTCAAACACAACAACTTATTTGTAACCATTGAAGCTTTTAATTAATTTAAGGATTTAATTTATAGTTTGGGCTCAACTAAATTACCATAAATAAATTTAAGATATCTCTAAATAACCTCATCCCCTTTAGGATCTCGTCCTTGAGGAAATAAATAAATCAACATTTGTCAAACTCATAAAATCTTAAAATGATGTTTAATTAGATTTTCAGTAGTTTCTACTGTTTCATTAGGTTTCTTATATAAATATTTATTTTAGTCAACAGGCTTTTGACCATAATGCATCGTGACTTT
The DNA here is from genome assembly GCA_006937985.1 of Aphyosemion australe. Classification (NCBI taxonomy): domain Eukaryota; kingdom Metazoa; phylum Chordata; class Actinopteri; order Cyprinodontiformes; family Nothobranchiidae; genus Aphyosemion; species Aphyosemion australe. The sequence goes on from SSNS01000066.1 coordinate 1,660,724, forward strand.
GATGACCTTTTGAGCGACTATAATCTGTAAGACTGTCTCACTTCAGCACTCGGTGTTCTTATGAAAGTCTGCAACACTGTTTCAGCTCCTGACTCCACCGAGAAGAAAGATTTCTCTAAAGTTTCCCTCCTTTACTTTTTTGATATTGTTTCCAACTCTTGAACACAAATACACAAAATGCTTTAGAGTGTTATCTCTGAAAACCAGCCCTTCACCCCTTATCTATGCTTTGTTTGCTCCTGTGCTTCAGCAGCTGCAAAAGCAGCGTGCTCACAGCTGATCTGGAAACAGTAAAGTGTAATTAAGACAATTTAGCCCTAGAAGAATAAGAAATAAAATCTTTACATATGTATTAACTCGAGGAAGAATTTCAGTAAGCATTGCGAAACGTGCACCAGCGCCTCTGCTTTCCGTCTTTATTGATTTGAACATTTTCCAGTAGACAGATAAAAATCTGTGAACACACACACACACACACACACACACACACACACACACACACACAGAGTTCTGCAGGAAACAGCAGGGCTGCAGGGCAATTTTTAAAGACATGACTCCAACCTGTTAAATTACCACCACACATCCTGTTGTCTATAAACATCTCCTACGCCTCTGCATGAAGGTGGATGTGCTCTCCGGTATTCCAGTTAGTGTTTACATGCCAGACGTCGTGCGTCATCATCCATATGCATTTCTTGGCACTTAAAAAAAACCCACAAACCTTTACGTAAACGAGGAATAAAATGATAAACTGAGACATGAGAGAACAACTTGTTACAGTGAGCTGTCAATCACAAGGTGCCTGGTGTGTGTGTGTGTGTGTGTGTGTGTGTGTGTGTGTGTGTGTGTGTGTGTGTGTGTGTGTAGGAGACAGGAAGGAGGTTCACAGTTGGTTGTAGTAAAGAAAAACACAATGCAGCAGGTTTAACTTGTATGAACATGGTTCCAGGCTGAGTGATCATGCAACTTCGTGTTCAGATTCCTGCAGGTGGAAAAACTTAAAGGGCAAATTGCAAGTTAGAAACTCCCGTGAACCAATGTTTAGAGAAACATAATAGAAACTTCTTTTGAATAAAAATGTACACATACATAAATTATTTAGGCTTTTAGAGTAATTTTTGTGAGAAAACAGTTTTTTCTGCCAAACCAATATGACGTAAGCAAAGGGAGTTCTGTAGCTTAATCCAGAGAAAAATATGGATTCTAAGGGCCGGAATATACTTGCTGTTTAAACTCGCGTTGGCGCAGGCAGCAGGCTGCATCTTTGTTCATATACTTGCTGCTAGACAGCGCTGCACTAGTTGTAGTACCGGAATGTTCCACTAGGGGGGCAAATGAGAGTACTCAGACCGGATAGAGAGCCAGTACTACCAAAACAAACATGGCGTCAATAAAAGAGCTCAAAACTGGTTAATTTTGAGATTACAGTAGAAAAAAGGACAGCAGTGGTATCGTAGATGGTGTGAAAGACTTCTAAACCAGAGACAGAGTCACCATGGTGAGTGTGTCTCGCTCGTTTTGTCAACTCCACCTACCGGTTGCTCGCATATTGCAGCATTCGGGCGCGTTGCGTTAATTTTGGGGGACGCGTACAAATGACGCTTCAAATCAACGCAAGCTACGCGTGGCAGCCATTTTAAACACGCGTACGCGTCGCTAAACAGCAAGTATCTCACGGCCCTAATGAGGCTCTGACACAGAGGATACTTTAAATGTTTATAATTATTGTAAAGGGCAGAAGATGGGACTTGCCAGACTTTTGGGGGGGGCGTGGTGATTGAACACCAGCTGGTGCTTGTCGGCGCAATGAGGCCGGAAGTGATTAAAGAGTGGCAGATCTGTCAGAAGGTGTGTGTGGTCGACCTGTCATTGTGGCACCCTGTTCTGGGGGGTGGGATTGCTCGCAGTCAGGTAGGACTGCCGGCGATGAAGATAGTTTAGTAGGTGGTTAGTGTTCCAGAGCCAGGAGGGGAGGCTAGACGCCTCCTTTAGGTAGCGAGGGCAGGGAGTAGCTGGGTGCCGAGACCACGCCGACATCTGCCGCAACGATATTTGGCAGGCGGACACGAGCCGCAGGATTTACCCGCCGTCCTCGGAAGTCAATCCCCAGGGCGTTGGACGGCAACGGAAGCGTAGACCCCGGGGAGGGGGTCTCACCGACTGGGCCAGCTAAGTACCTGACTCTTTTAACTCATTGGTTGCTGAATGGCTGGTTCTGTTTTAAATGGGGACGGGAGGGGTGTATGAACTCCAGAGGGCCAGCAGGGGGCAGCAGTTGTTAAGGTCCAAAGGGGGACTCGCTTGAGATGTTTTAATAAATGGGATGTACTAATAAAGTGTATTTTTGATAACCCGTGCCTGCTGGTGTTGTTTTGAGGTTCTTTCTGGAGGGCAAGAAATTCTGCCCGTGCAACCCACTGCCACTTTTATTACATTATACTTATGATGGACAAAAACCATAAAAATATGAGCCTGCTGCATGCCTCAGAGAGCAGAGACAAACCAGAGGGAGAAACGATCGGTCAAAGGAGAGATTGAGCTGTGATGTGAGGAGAAGCAGCGGGGGAGCAGCAGGTGTCTTGGTGAGTTAACGATGTTAGCTTAAACTCGTGTGCTAACGTCACAATATTGTACAGATTACTATCATGTAGCAGACAATTAAAATAGTATCGGTCAGTTAATATAACATTAATACTTGACGATAATAAACTAATGAGAATCTGTCAGCTGTCTCATACTCATTAATATCTGTTCACATAGCGTAGTTTAGCACTTTAGAGAGAGAGCACCTGTGATGCAGTTCTGGAGCTCATGCGGGCTGCTGTGAGCTGGTTTCCAACCCAGAAACCAGCTCGACTGGCCCGCTGAGCCGCGTTTTGACATGGTTCCGACGCTGATCTGAGCTCCAGAAAGTCACATTTAGTTTGTTAAATCCTGCCACGGGTCTTTGGAGGCCAGCGGGGACCTCCCTGACCAAGTACCAATGCTGATCTAGGTTACAGAAGTCCTGAATTTACAGCTGCACAAACGCCCTCAGGCATGGAAGATGCCATTGCTTTTCGTATTTGGAAACCCCAGGACTCGATGTCCAGACAGGCTGGAGTTTTTACAGCCTCCACAATCAACAATTTATCAAAATGTACAAAATCCAAAATTTGTGAACACACACACACTGACTCGATAACACAACCTCTCTACCCTTAAACTCCCCACTCTCCACACTGAGCTGAGGCAGTGCCTAGCTTAGAACTCCCTCTGGTTATATCAGAGGCTAAGATTTAGAAAAAACAGCGGTTTTTGAAGCTTTGCTGAAAAAGGAAACTTTTTACTCGAAAAAATGTGCTGTTATGTATTTTAAAACAAAATACCCACAATAAACGTTTCAAATAGTACTTTTTGGACAGCATTTTATATGAATTAAAAAAATTAACCTGCAATTTGCTCTGTAAATTGATGACCACTTTTTTATGTCTAAATACATACTTTATAGTTCTGCATGGGATTTGTGGAGCTTTAAACTATTATTTGTGTTTTAAAAAATGGCTAGCGTAAGTATTTTTAAAGGGGTCAGCACCTATAATACCGTGGATATCTACATCCTATTATAGTCTTTTAGACCATTAGACTAAATTGTATTGGAAAAATAAATTAAAAATGTGATTTTTTTAATCCTATATTGTGAAGGGCATATTTTCTCGCGAGCTCACACGCGATATTTCGGCTGTCTCGGACACGCGCGGGACTGAGGAGCGCGTTCATTGGTGGAAGGAAGCAGGAAGCGGCTTCAGCGTCTTGCTCCAAAACAACAAAAGTTATAACTGAACTCGACCTGGCAGTGACCTACGGGATCTAACCGTGTATTTACGAGCCCGGGCCTCGCCTCGTGCGTAATGGCGTCCTCATTTGTTGTTGAGTTGGGACGAAAGCAAGCTCATCCAGGCATCGGCGCTTATGCTGTTGTGAAGCTGGAATACACACACCGATCGGCGTTTTGTCTCCCGTAACATAGATTATAATATGAGTCGTCAACGGTAAGACATAATTTATGCGTTTCACGTTATGAAATGAGCTTTGTTGTGCTTGTTGTGGTTCATATTTGTTTATATTAGGCCGTTGTGCCGACACATACGGCCAGAACTCAAGTTCTCGTGTTGGAGTGCGCGTGCTCGTGGGGTGCATGTGAGCTGGTTTAAGAAGGCAAGATTAAACAAACGCGTCAATGTTAAATATAGGCTTCTCAGCCACGACTCGACGGCCCTCAGTCGTGAGGCGGGATCTACGGTTGTCTTTCAAAATGTTAGCACGCAATTGGATAGCGCTAGGACCAATCAGAGTAACAAACAACGTGACGTAATCACAGCGACGTAAAAGCGGGAGGCAGCAATGGCGTCTAACATTTGCTAACATCAATGATTTCTGTCGTTTTTGTATGAAAACATGTGAATATCAGGTGTACTGGGACATTCCACTACTTTGTTTGATATAAATAAGAAGCCGCTAAGTATAGCCGACAGACTTACGCAAGTTGGAGTCTAAATAATCCAATGTTGATGACAAAGCCTTTTCAAAAGAACGTGGTTCCGGCGTTGCCGCCATCTTGCTTGGGTTTGCGGCCGCAGCGCTGACGTCATCGGCTACTCCCGCTCTGTGATTGGCCCAAAATATAGAGCGCTGTGATTGGCCCAACCAAAACTATAGCGAGCTGTGATTGGACAGCCACAGGCTGCGAGGATTCCAACGAAGCGTGCCTAGACCAAACTCTGCAAAGCAAGAATTGGTCTAGTTCACTAGGCTAATTATAGACATGTTTTTAAGTGGAAAAGTGAAGATTTCAGGTGCTGACCCCTTTAAGTGTAGAATACTGAAGTTTTTGTTTAAAATGTTTAATATTTGATTTCTACCTCATCTGTCTGTCTGCAAAATATCTAATGAACCCCTGAATGATTTCAGATTTCAGAAGAATTCAGAAACGAACCATTGGTCAAACATCTACAGATGATTACGTTTGGAGTCAACCCAATTCAAGATGACTGCCACAGGTTAATCGACCTGACAAAACGGGGCATCAGCTCTGTTAATTTTATAAATATTGTGTTAAAATTTGATGAGACTGTCGCTGAGACTCATATCCAGAAAGCCAAAAGATGGTGCAAGATTTTGCAATATTCCATGAGATCTTGTTTAACGAGATTTTTAAGATTTGACCGAAATGGAAATAAAAATCTATAATTTCTCAGCATGAGATTTAAACAGGTGACGCCAGTGAATGGCAGCCTCGTCTCCGTCAGTGTGCCCCAGGGCAGCTGTAGCTACGATGTAGCTCGTCACCACCAGGGTGTGAATGTGTGTGTGAATGGGTGAATGGCTGATTGTGTTGTAAAGCACCTTGGGGGGTTCTAGGACCCTGGAAGGCGCTATATCAAATACAGGCCATTTACCATTGCCTTCTGCTTTGTGTACTCATCAGTCTGCTCCGCATGTTGGAACATTTTTGAGCTCAAATTGAAGGAAAAAGTCTGATACCTTTTTTTTTTGATAAAAGGTCTAAAATACTTCAGCTAGGGGACATTTATATCTGACATGTGTCAGTGTTTTACATATTTAGTCACTGGGATGGGTGTGGACTTCCAGTAACTGAGATTGAATAATTACAGAGTGACTGTTCTCAGGAGCGTTTCCGTTGCCTGTGAGGAATCTGCTGACAGTTCCTACCTCGCTGATGTCACCCAAAGCGTAGATGTTTGGTACCGAGGTGGATTCATCAGCACCTACGACTATTTTCCCCGTCTCCTTGTCAAGATGCACACCGAGCTTGTCGAGGCCGAGGGCTTTGGTTTCAGGAGCTCGACCTGGAGGTTAACAGGAGGAAACAACAGAGGGGCAATATGAGATTACTATTCTGATGAGAGGAGACAGCAGCACGGATTAAAACCCCTTCAGATTAGGTGATCATTATTTTGAAGAGGCAGGGGGATGAGGTCAGCGCAGAAACTCTCTATATCTTGAGTGTGCAGGCTTGTCCACTGTTGTCGGGACAGATGCATGGACACACACTTACACAATTTTATGCTACAGATTGTAAGAATCAGTCCAGATAGTAAAAGTGATGTTTGCACAAAAAGCCTGAGAAGACCAAATATTTTGATTTGTTGATCCTTAAAGCTGCAGGAATTGGTTAACTTAAAAACTATGTCTTGGGTAATTATGAGAAAGTCATGATCACTGGAGTTGCTAAAGCCCAACTAAAGGTCTTAAACAACATCTGCTCTACTGAGGAGAGGCGTCCAAGGAGGAGCAGCAGCTGGGAAAGGGCATCCCACAAACCCCTGGGACATCCAAAAGGTGCGAATTCTGACACTTCCTGGGGGACGGCTGACTGATGCTGTCGACACCGAGTCTCCATGGTGATGGAGTTTGGACCACATGCTCCACCTTCCTCAACATGGCTCCTCACAGCCTGCCTGGGTAGCATAATAAACACCTGGGCCTGAGGAACCCGTGTAGACGCTATCGGACGGCAAAAATAACAAACCCCCGAGACCCCTTTTCCTGGCTGGAGCCAAAGCACAACAA
>SSNS01000066.1:1675231-1708934 GCA_006937985.1 Aphyosemion australe
ATTTTACCCATGGAAGAAAAGTCTCACTTCAAAAATAAGAAAAACCTATCAGAACATACATTCATCTATGACATTCTAAGGGCATTATGAGACCATGGTGGTCTGTTTACCACACACACAATGTGGTTTACCAAACCAATTTTAAAATTGGCCAAAAAACCAAAAGAAAGTTTAAGTTGCTGAAATAACTAAATAAAATGATAATAGCAGTTACACAGTTAGTAATAATCTATTAACAATGCTTACTTTTTATATTTGTCAAAAATTAAAAATGGTCTCATAAACCGACTGGTCTCATAATGCTGGTGTGTAACCTGACAAATCGGGCTCGCAAACCATAAATACACACACACACACATACCCGACCAGTGTCTTGGACCTCACCTGCTAAGTCTGACAGCACAAAAACATCTCAGCTCAGGCTGATGTCTGTTTCTGTGTGTTTTTATCGAAGAAGGCATAACTAAAACACATCTCCGCCTGCAGGGAGGCGCAGGCCTCCACTAAAGTGTCTCTCACATCAAAGGACTTCCTGAAGTCTGAGTGGATAATTCAGCTTCTTACAATAACACTTAATCCTGAATGGGTGAACACTAAAGGTAAAATGGTGGTTCGAAGTTCATGGCCAACAAATAAAATTCTATTTTTCTTCATAAAATAAAAAAAAGCTCAAAGAATTAATAAAAGTGTAGATAATTAGTTATTTACTGCGGTAAGAGACATGAAAACATGTACACGTAGTAACAGGAAACGGTGGTTTGAATGAGTTCACCATCAGAGGAACTCTTTATATTCATAATGTTTGGTAGACTTTACTGTAATTCATTCATAAATGACTTTGCATTGCCACAAAGAATTTAAAAGTGTAAATAATGCAAATGTAACTCTGCAAATAAATCAATCATCTGCAGCAGGACCGTGCAACAGGTTGTAGCAAAACTACAAAAAATTTAAAACATTAGTTAGAAAGGCCCAAATCTGTATCATCTCATCATGGTGCAGCCAAATCAGACCGACAAAAAGCTTCTGTGTCAAAACACTTATTTCCTTTTATCTCTCAGCACACACCAAACAACCTCTGCAGCCCAGGTACATCACAACCACTATTCACCATCTGCACGACGTGCCAGGAGGAAACGTCAGGAACGGCCCAATTAACCAGGTGATGACAGGAGCTAAATGGCTGGATTAAAGGACTTGTTCTGTAAAGGTCAGGATGCACGCTGCTAATCTGAATCACGAGGCGAAGACAGGCTGACAGGAAGGGAGAAAAACAAACTGCACGTCTCTGATGAATGATCACAGTGCGTGACGGTGGGATGTGCCATGTCAGTGAGCCGGGTAGAACCGAGCGTTAAAGTTAAAGGTCAGAGGGCCCGTTTCCTCGTAGTGCACCTAAAGGACAGACAGTCACACAGAACTAAAGCTCCGGTTACTCGCTGAGAGCAGAAACAATAAGGCTGACTTTATTTACAATGAAAAACAAAGAGATTATGGATGGATTTACATTTTGTGAGCGCACAAACTGCAAACAATATGTGTATATTTAAGTAGGTGTTCAGTAAAAGAAAACACCCTCACGTTTTTCCAGGAGACTTCTTCAGCCAGAATAAATCATCACTGGTGATCCCGTGCTCCATCGCGCCAGGGATCTGCAACAAATATTAACGCTGTGGCTGAAATCTACAATATTAATGATAAAAACAACAAAAACGGCACCCTGTCTATTATGTTAGCATCAGTGTGTCAACTAAAAGGCACAAGCTGAGAGACAGAGAGGAGCATCTTAGTGGAAAAGTGATTTACGTGTGTAGGATGCTTTGGGCGTCCGCCTGTGGCGATCACAACGTTCTTGGTGGTGAGGATTGTCTGCAGGAGAGAAGGAAACATGAAATATTTATCTCTGTTAAAAAAAACATGGAAATGTCATTTATCAGCCTCTACAGTATTCTGCATGAAGGTGACGACAGAAAAAGTATTAAATTAAATCAAAAGGGTTAACGGTGGGAGCACCAAGCAACCAGCTACACCAAACTGATGTGGATTCTATGATGCTACAGATGCTCAGATATTCCACAGACAGGGATTCAACCGTATGATGATGTTTGACTGAGGTCTTTATGTTAACAGAGTAACATCAGTGTGATTGAAATACAGAAAAAGTGGCAAAAGAAGGTGAAAAACATCATGAATTCATCCCAACAGAAAATGAGGAAGTAGTGAGTGTTCACATCTGCCCTGACATAGCCTATAGGACATTTCCAGGAAGTACACTGACCCTTCCCCAGTGTTAAACACCATGTGATCCAGCATAATTAATATAGAAATGAATGAATGAATCATCAGAAATAAATCAACTTTAATGATATTTACCTTTTTTTTTCGTGTTTTTCTTAAAGCAGATAATGTTAATTTAAAATGTTTCAACAGGTTTTAATGTGGAAAAAACCTCCACCTCTTTTCCTGCTTTGCTCCATCCTCTGACTGTGTGTCCGTCCACCAGACTGCCTTTCAGATTCAGATATTTCACGTTCCTGCAAAACAAACAAAAACAAACTATTGATGCTGCTTCATGCACAATAACTGTTATTTGCTACATAATAACCCCTATTTTCTCTAATTGAGTACGCTCTGATTTGATTTCCTCCTTCATGGGTTCAGATGCAGAGAGAGCAGGTAGCAACAGCTATATATACACTGCTCACAAAAATTAAAGGAACCCTTTATTATTGGGCCTGGCATGAAATCAATTAAACCTGTCTGATAATTTTCTGGTTGATTAAGCAGCTGAGGGCATTGTTAATCACTTTCAGCTGTATTGGTGTTCATGGACTTAACGACAGGTGCACTAAAGTGGCAACAATTATAAAACCCTCAAAACAGGACTGGTTTAACATGTGGAGGTCATTTCAAGTTTCTCCCTCTTGATCTTTTTTGGCTGGTTTTCCACTCGTGCTAGTTTTGGCTTGAGTAATTATCTCTACTGGCAGCATGAGGCGATTCCTTAACCCTACAGAAGTTGCACAGGTTGTCCAACTTCTCCAGGATGGCACATCCACACGTGCTGCAGCAAGAAGGTTTAATGTGTCTCCCAGCACAATCTCCAGAACATGGAGGAGATTTCAGGAGACTGGCGGTAATCCTCGGAGAGCTGGACAGGGCCGTAGAAGGTCCACAACCCATCAGCAGGGCCGATACCTGCTCCTTTGTGCAAGGCGGAACAGGCTGAGCACTGCTCGTGCCCTACAGAATGACCTCCAGAGGGCCACTGGAGTGAATGTCTCCACCCAAACAATCAGGAACAGACTTCATGAAGATGGCCTGAGGGCCTAACGTCCTGTAGTGTGCCCTGTGCTCACTGCCCAGCACCGTAGAGCTCGACTGGCATTTGCTCAAGAACACCAGAATTGGCAGGTCCACCACTGGCGCCCTGTACTTTTTACAGACGAGAGCAGGTTCACCCTGAGCACCTGTGATAGACGTGAAAGAGTCTGGAGAAGACAAGGAGAACGTTATGCTGCCTGCAACGTCGTTCAACATGACAGGTTTGGTGGTGGGTCAGTGATGGTCTGGGGAGGCATATCCATGGAGGGACGCACAGACCTCTACTGCCTAGGAAATGGTGCTCTGACTGCCATAAGGTATCCAGATGAAATCCTTGAACCCTTTGTCAGACCCTACGCTGATGCAGTAGGTCCTGGTTTTCTCCTAATGCACGACAATGCCCGGCCTCATGTGGCAAGAGTATGCAGGCAGTACCTGGAGGATGAAGAAATTGAAACAATTGAATGGCCTTCACCATCCCCTGACTTAAACCCAATAGAACATCTGTGGGACATTATGTTTCGGTCCATTAGGCGGCGCCAGGTTGCTTCTCAGACTGTACAAGAGCTCAGGGATGCCCTCACACAGATCTGGGAGGAAATGCCACAAGACACCATCTGTTGTCTCATTAGGAGCATGCCCCGACGTTGTCAAGCATGCACACAAGCTCATGGGGGCCACACAAGATACTGAAAAGCATTTTGAGTTGCAGAAATTAAGTTTTTGAAATAATGGACTAGCCTGCCACATCTTCATTTCACTGTGATTTTAGGGTGTCTACACAATTGAGCCCTCTGTAGGCTGAAAACCTTTATTTCCATTAAAAGACTTGACATCCTTTTGTTCCTAAGACATTGCCCTGTCGTTATTTGTATAGATATCCAACTTCATATTGAGATCTGATGTATCTAATGTGTTTCTTTAAAGTGTTCCTTTAATTTTTGTGAGTAGTGTATATATCTTCATTGGAAGAAGCTGAATACAAATGATCAGATCTCTTCGAGCGGTAAAAACACCGGAGGACAACTCAGTGAAAGAAAACCTAATTATGACTTTACATGAAAAAAGATTTATCACCATAATTATTATGGTTACATCTGCACCTGTCTCTGTGGCTACAAACAACTTTTGTCTTGTTTAAAAACAAGAAAAGGAAGGACTTAAAATGGATGATTAATCAAATTCTGATTTCAGGTAAATGATGTCATTGGAGAGGAAGGATTAACACCTGCTCGCCCTGCAGCCAGTCACTCTATCAGCACATGGCTGCTGCTGATTAATCCTGCAGCTGTGCAGTGCGTGCAGAAGACCTGAGATATTTGATGCAACGAAAAAGGAGAGCAACAACATTAATACTGCAGACAGATCAAATAATGTTGGGCTTTTAGGATCTCTTGATGCATTTGCCTTCCAAAGGTGGACATTTATAGTAGCCAAACTCCCAATGTAATGTGTGGTCTTATTTGTGTTACCTGCTTCTTTTAAATGTGCATAAAAGTGTGCTAATTGAAACGTCATTAGCAAAACAATTTATTAAATGAACAGGTATCCTGAATAGAACGCGAGGAGAGACCGAGGTGTGTGTGTGTTACTCACTTGTCCTGGAGCTGGACTCTGTGACCCCAGTTTAAAGACTTGACATGGTTCTGAACAGCCTCTGCCAAGGTGGTCCTGAGGAACACCCCCGAGGTTACAGCAGAACAAACACACAGGCTGATTTTTACTGGTTTTGTAAACAAATTTTAAATTGTTTAAATGATGAATAAAAATATCCTGTTTTTGCTACAACAAAGAGACCATCAGAACTTAAACATGCAGTTAGAAATGAGGCCCAAAGAACATGTAAACCTGACCAGCAGTCCTGCATTACTGCTATAACATCACAAGATGGCGCTGTTTCAACATTAATCCTTAGCTTACCAGTCATGGCAGACTGTTTCTGGTAACTGCCACCCGTACTTCTTGGCATCTTTGACAGCAGTCCCCAGGAGCGCAGCCTGATGCATGAGCTTCTTAGGAATGCAGCCAACATTGACACACGTCCCACCGAGACCCCACTTGGTCCCTGATGGAGAAGCATTGTCCAACGTGCTCAGACATTTTGATTTTCTAAATGTGTTTGCGTGGCTGAGACACCACACAGTGGAATGTGTTTTACCTTTAGCAGACGGCTCCACATAATCTAGAACAGCTACTTTCTGTCCCAGCTGTGCCGCTGTGCAGGGAGGATTCACAGTTAGTGAGGAGTCACAGTGCAGACGTGACTAAATGTGGGCACATTCACCTTCTTTGGAGCAGGCCAGACCTCCAGATCCACCACCAATGATGACCAGGTCATAGTTGTACTTACCTGTGAGTAAACACTGCACAATGAGTCAAATCTAATGGAATATGGGAGATTGTGACCAGAGATGGTGTAAAACACAAATATTTGATAACTTTTTTAAGAGCAAAATATGGAAGGTTGGATGATAATACAAACTTAAAATGAATAAAAATACTAAAGTTTGTTATGTTTCAGCTTTTTCTTTTAGATGTCAACACCAGAAAACACGCTTTAGGATTGGAAAAGATCTTTCTACACTTATCAGTTCGCATGAAAACAAAGATTATGGAAATAATGGAACAACTGTTTAACCTTTACAAAGGCAGACGAAGAAGAATTTTATTTATATAGCTTTTGTTTGCGGATAGAAACCACAAAGTGGTTCACAGACAAAAACAATAAAACTGTTACAATGAATAACAACATTTTAAGAAAACATGGAGTACTAAAACTAGAAAGGCTTCAGTTTAGAACATTAAGACTGGACTGTAGAGCAAAGCAGATAAGTCATGTGGGATGATGATGGCCCAGCTGTAAATGAACAAATGCATTTTTAAAATTTACAATAGTTGCCCTTGTTCTGGTTCTAAAGGACCGGTACCGGTTTCACATTCTTCAGCTCTGATTTGTTGACATCATTTTAATCCGATTTCAATTTATTTTTAAAAATTATAACTACCAGAATGTTTTTTTATTATTATTCTAATAAACACCTCCACGTGGAAGATCAACATTGCAAATCCCTGGATGGCAGTGCTCTGATCTGAGGGTTAACACATTTGAATTGGTCAGTATTCAGTAATGTGAAAAAACACTTAGATTTAATGATTAACAGTTTCTCGCTTGAGGCCAGAGCATAAGAAATGCCAATTTCAGGATTCACCGGGCATAAAAGACTGATTTATTAGGAGGTATCAGTATTACTCCAGCTCCAAGACACAAACATTCGGAAGAAGAAAAGGACTTAAAAGCATAAACAGTCCCACTATTAGCGTTAAGTTAAGAACACGTTTTGAATTTGCAGTCAGGTTTAGAGAAACTAGTTCAGCAGATGTCAGGGTTTAAAAGAAATGCGTTAGAAAATGTTTCTTGCTCATTTAAAAGAAGTCATAAATTCCGAGGAACAACAGGGGCCATTATTATCCAATTGTTGCGTCGCGTTAACATTTTTGACAGAGCCATGGTCTACTACACCTACACATACACATAAAAAACACTTAAACCCAAATTACCTGTTAGGTTTCTCGTGAAACCGTGCAAATATCGAATCCGTTTCCACCGGTGTCTGTATAAACAGAAGGCGGCCATGTTGTTATTATGAAAAGACCTAACAGGATGTAGGTGGCTAAAAATCTGCCTTAAGAAAAAAAAACGAATAAAGAAATAAACAAACAAATAAATAAATATCATAAAAAGCCTGGAAAGAGCCTAATGTTAGAATATGGAACTGCTCTTATAAAACGTTACAATAGTTAGTAAAGACACTTCCTGTAAATTATTTCAAAATGAAACGCTACAGCGTTTTGGCGTTAGTCGCAGTCTAGCTCTAAAATATATTTTTGTAACAGTTTTAAACCGAATAGTCAAGAGCACCGGGACGCAAACGTTACTTGTATTTTAGGTCAACTAAATGGAAACAGAAGAACTCAATCATTCAATGTCTGGCGTTCGACATTAAGGATTTTCCGCCCTCTAGCGGACTAAAGCTGTTACTACATGCAGCATTCATTAAGCTAAACAAGACAAAACTCATCAGCACTTCCTGTAGATTCCTTCAAAATAAAACATCCCACATAAAAATTACTATGGGTTTTGAATTAATTAGTATTACAGCATTGTAAGTCTAAATAACGGGAAAGCCGGAACGTCTTTACTTATACAAATTACTAAACTACTAAAGAATTGTTGCATCGCTTGTTTACAAGTTTTCACATAATTTCATCTAATTTCCATCTGTTATAGACCCAGCTAAATCTGAATTTAGCCACATTTAGGCCTGGTGGTACTTAAAATAACAAATATTTTATGTGTTGGTACCATCGACATATAAATCTATGGACATAGCCCGCCCATTTGGATTTTAATATGCAAAATGATGCAAAATGGGAGGTTCCCACCGCCTCCATTTTGGCCGTGACACGCGCCTCTTCACGCCCAGACAATCCATAAATGGGAAAAGAGGTGAAGCAGAGGGTGGGGCAGTGAGGGTTGGAGATAACAAAACCAATGTAGGAAGCTAAACTGAGCTAACACACGAAGCTAAGATGGAAAACCGAGACAGCGAACCACGCAGCTGTCTGGCTTCCGTGCGAGGCAGCAGCGTTGGTCGTCTGTGGAGCTGTAATATGGACTGTAAAAATACAAGCAGAGCCTCAGACCGCCGCGATCGGAGCCGCGCACCCTGGCTGCTTACACGGTGTCACGCTCCGCTCCGGGGGAGTTCACCGGGACCTTAGCTGCATGCTAACTGGAAGCTAGTGGAGTTTTTCGGGCGCTTTTAGCGAGAGAAACGCAGTTGAGCGACTCCAAAATGTAGCGACATCAGCTCAAACAGCAGCGTTGGTCGTTTGTGGAGCTGTAATATGGACTGTAAGAATACAAGCAGAGCCTCAGACAGCTGCGATCGGAGCCGCGCACCCTGGCTGCTTACACGGTGTCACGCTCCGCTCAGCTCCGGGGGAGTTCACCGGGACCGTAGCTGCATGCTAACTGGAAGCTAGTGGAGTTTTTCGGGCGCTTTTAGCAAGAGAAACGCAGTTAAGTGACTCCAAAATGTAACGAGATCAGCTCAAACAGCGCAATTGTTTCTGTAGTCTCCCTCAGAGTTCCACAGGCTACAACCACAGCGTCAGACGGTAGCCAAGCAGCCGCGCATCCCAGCTCCCTTGGGAGAAGGGAGTGTGCGGCTGCTTGTGTGTAGTGAAGCCGGGCGCCCGCCTAGCTGGACTGCGTGCCTTCACAAGGATTAAGCGGCACATTCGCGGATCTCTGATCGAAGCCCGCTGCTGGTAAAAGGAGCGGCACGTTGCCCAAACTCGGCAAAGCTCCATTCTGCAGCGATGACCTCGTGGATCTTCGTTCTGAAGCCTCAGCTAGCCTCGGTTAGCTTACCTAGCTCGAGTTTTGGTACTCAGCCAGCCCCACGAACACGTTATATTTCAACCCATCTTTGACCAAGCAGTGTTATGTTAAACACAAAGCATCTTCCCCCATTCAACCAGTGAAATAAAGTACAGAAATATAATTTTACTTACTGATAAAAATGAAGCAGAGACTTCTTGGATGATTTCTTGGTGCAAACAATTCCACACCTTTCCCTCTTTGTCCAAATAATTCCATGATTAACATCCAAACACGAACACGCAGAAAACAACTAAAGTTCAGAGTTGAAATGGCCAAACATCTATTAACGTGAGGCCGAGGCCTTCCTTGGAGCTAGCTGCTTATGCTAGCTGTAAAGCTAGCTCTGACAGTTGCTCTGACACTCATGCTTCCTGTCAATCAAATCTAATTATTCATAATTTCAAGCATTTTATTACACCTAAATGAAAGAGTTACAAAAAAATCCACCCCCCTCAGAGTTGTCAGGACTATAAACTAGACCTATTAAACACAAAATGGAAAATTGAACCAGGCTGTAAAGATCTTTTTTTCAGCTGTGAAGTTGGCGATTTTAACATGAGAGTCAATGGGGATTTGCTCACTTCTGGACCCACCCCCAGTGGATGAGGGGAGAACTGCAATTTTTGCCACTTCCGTGTTTGCCTCATTTCTGAACCAGACGGGTTCCCCCTTGGTTGGTACTTAGTGGCAAAAGTTTGAAAAGCACTGGTCAAGATACCTTGACCAAGTCTTTCTGATCCTGCCTGTGGCCTTACTCATCCTGCACTGCGTATTTGCAAATCAATACCTTTTTTCATCATAGGTGTACAGTTAGCATATTATTATTTTTTATATAATTATAAAAAAAATATGTATCAGTTGTGGTCAATCACATTCTAAAAGCCTGCTTAATCTGATGTTTACAAATTGATTCACAGCAGTGGTGTCAGAGTTCACCTAACAGTACAAGTGTTCATTTTTTTGCGTTTGTGTGTTCACAGGGCATGTTCAGTTGAAGTTTCCATCTCTGCGCGTTCAAGATGTCAGAAAAATAATACGAAAGAAATGCAACAATGAAAACTTCAAAAAGGCATCAACAATCAAGCAAGTGGATCCTTAAAATGGACAGAATTTTTTTAAAGGCATTTTTAAAAAGTCTTTTGAAAATGGACAGAATTAACATGTTCAACATGTTCAGAATCGTTTGCGTTCTTATCTTTGATTCGTCCTGGTAAACATGTCTGTTTTTGTACTGTTATAATTTTCTCTTTATGTTTAATAAATTTAAGCAAAATGACTTAGCTATTTTATTTACTGTATTTTCTCTGCATAAAAAGTATCAGTAAATAGTGGACTTGAAATGTATTGTAGTAAGCAAATAGCAGATGTTCAATGTTGCTTATAGTATTCCAAGATTACTTCAAGTATACAGTAAAGTGTACTTTCAAAACTGTAAGTATACTCAATTATATGAGAAGTACACTACAAGTAAACTTATATTATTGCTTTAAGTATAATTTTAGGTATACTTTCAAGGAGAAAAGTATACTCAATTGTATGAGAAGTAAACTACAAGTAAAGTTATATTGTTACCTTAAGTAAACTTTTAAGTTTCAAAGAGAAAAGTATATTCATTTGTATGAGAAGTAAACTACAGGTAAAGTTATATTGTTACTTTAAGTAAACTTTTAAGTATACTTTCAAAGAGAAAAGTATACTCAGTTATATCAGAAGTACACTACACAGACTTACTTTAAGTATACTTTGAGTATACTTTCAAAGACAAAAGTATACTCAATTATATCTGTAGTACACTAGAAGTACACTTATGTTACTTTAAGTATACTTTTAATGACAACAGTATACTCAATTATATCTAAAGTACACTCCAAGTACACTTATATTGTTAATTTAAGTATACTTTCAAAGACAAAAGTATACTCAATAATATCAGAAGTACACTACAAATAAACTTATATTATTACTTTGAAGTATACTTGTAGTATAAGTATACTTTAAGTGGCCCAATTTAGTTCCAAGTAGTATACTTCTAAGTAAACTTTAAGTACAAGTATGCAAATAAACTTAAGTATACTTGATATTATATACTTCTTTTTCGTAAGGGTAGTGTTGGAAATCCCGTGGCTGTTGCAGGAAATCTCGTGGCTGTATTTATTGAACCTGTAAATGAACCGAATGAAGAGACAGGAGAAATGAGTAAAATTATCTCAGAGGAGAGTGGGATAATCAGACTGTTGGTAAGATGTATACCGACCCAGCTCTGAACTCTCAGACTGTCCTCTGTGTCTTTTTATTAAACTCAATGAACAAAGAGTAACCAATCAGCTAGACATGAAGTAATCTGCTCTAGCCAATAACATTCTGTTGCTAGGCTTGAAGAAATAGTTTTTCTGTGATAAGACATTTTCTGTTATTCTCGGTGTAGTTTGCCAAGAATGTTCTTCTTTCATCAGCTGGATGGAAGGGCTATGAGATAAGCAGGTTGCAACTGAAAAACAAGAAGTTATGGTTCTTTCCCAGGACATTATTTCATCAAAGCAGTAAAATAGTTATTTCATCAAAGCAGTAAAAATCACTAACACGGCTGTTGCTGGAAATCTCACTGCCTAGATTTGAGCCTGCTGTCTCTCAAAAATCCATGTTTAAAATAGTAAACATCCTTTGTGTGACGATTTACAGGTTTTTTTTTTAAGTTTTTTATTTTATCAGTCTTTATATATATTAACACACGGCTAAAGCAGTGAATGTGTAACCAGATTTCTTTTGTATTGCGCAGGTTAATGTTGAATGATCGCTGCAACAGTTTCATCTTTGGAAATTAAAAAATTCTTGGTTTATTCTGACTAGCACCGTAAACAAAACAGGCTGCAATTACACAACACATTTATGTGCAAATATCTCCCTAAATAGGTGAGTCAACTAAGCATATATAGTACTGACAGTCAGAATAAACATACACATGGACATAAAAATGCAGGCTTCCCAGTAAGGCACAGAGAGGAGGAGATAAGTGAAAACAAAACCTTTTATTTGATGATGGCACAGCAGAAAATCCAAAACTCAGAAAGCCAGGGAACTCACTCCAGAACAAAAACTCAAATCCTAAAACGTACAGGAGGTGACACAAAACACGAGCACACGTCGACAGGAGAAACTCAGACAACGAACTGACAACCACAGAAGACAAGACCATGGGTTTAAATACATACATACTGTATTTCTTTTATTTTAGGTGCTAGACGATATTTTCACATGAATAGAAAAGGACTAATTTCTAATTTCTCTTCTTACTATTACATCCCGCTACAGCACATCTGGAGTTGATCCTCCATCTTCTCTACTCCTCAGAGCCTGAGGGGGCAGAGCAGAGTGGAGTTTGTGCTCTGCCCAGTGGCTTTGTGACATCACAAAACCAATCAATCAATCTTTATTTATAAAGCGTTTTTTCATACATTTAAGTGTAACACAAAGCGCTGAACAATTAAAAACAACCACACAATAGTCAAATTCCCACTCCTCCCCCACAAATCAGCATCCAAGATCCCTTATATCTCCCTCTTCCCACCCCCAATCCCATCCCATGCACACACACACACACACACACACACACACACACACACACACACACTCAAGAGCTAAAATGAAAGGACAACTGGCTGAGTACAGATGTAATAGGCAACAAAGTAAAGGGAATCGCCATCAAAAGGAGCCAGCTGCACCGGGAGCAGCAGGATTGGCAGTGGCCGCCTGGGAACCACCACATGGCCACCAAGAGGAGGCACGAGAAGCTCCCAGGCAGCCACAGCCAGCCGCCGCTCCCGGGGCAGCTGGCCCCCACAGAGGAAACACTGGTAAAACCTTAAAATGATTAAAATAACAAGTAAAAGATCAGATTAAGCATAAACACCAGATAAATAAAAGCATACGTTAAAAACATTGATAAAAGCTAAGTAAAAAACAAACAGTTAAAAGTATAAAAATAATATAATGCAAATAAGTAATACAGGTAAAAGCAAGTTAAAATTAGTATATTAGATAATAGATATTAAAGTAAAAGATAGATGATAGAACAATGATAAAATATATAAAAGATGGTTAAGCAGGCTAAAATAGATCAGATACAGCTAAAAACTATAATAAAAAGGCGATTCAAATAAAAACTATACTAAAAAGGTAAGTTAGCTAAAAGCTATACTAAAAAGGTGAGTCTTGAGCCTGGCCTTAAAAACATGAACACTCTCTGCGGCCCTGAGGTCCTCTGGCAGAACGTTCCAGAGGTGAGGGCCATAAAACTGGAAGGACGCCTCACCTTGTGTATGTGTCCTGACTTTTGGTATGACAAGGAGGCGGCTGCCAGAGGAGCGCAGGGACCGTGAAGGCTCGTACTTTATAAGCAGTTCTGATAGATAAGAAGGCCCAAGACCATTAAGACATTTAAAGACCATTAAAAGAACCTTAAAATCGATCCTGAAACGTACGGGGAGCCAATGCAGCTTGTTTAAGACAGGTGTAATGTGCTCCTGCCTCCTGGTCTTTGTCAGGACACGTGCTGCTGAATTTTGAAGAAGTTGTAAACCTGAGGTATTCTTTTTGGGAAGACCAGAAGAACCCAGAAACGCACTAGATGCTTACGACCCATCCCTCTCCAACAGGTTAAGAAGGCAAATGATCTCCAAGATTCAGTTCAGTGTGCTCTGTTAAATGCCCGTTCCATTTCAAACAAATCCTTTATTTTAAATGAGCTGTTCATCAAAGAGGGCTTAGAATATTTATTTCTTACGGAGACGTGGCAGGAAGATGGAAATTTTGTGCATTTCAATGAACTTTGTCCACCAGATTGCTCTGTGTTTACCACACCATGCCCGTCACGTCGTGGTGGAGGTCTTGCTGTGATCTTTAAGGACAAACATGTCTGTAATTTCATGAAAAGTGGCCCTTTTACTACTTTTGAATGTCAGGTCATCAAAGTTGGATTACAAAATGTCTTTCACTGTATTTTAATTTATCGACCTCCCGGTACAGCTGGTCCCTTTCTCTCTGAATTTGCTGAATTCTTATAATCTATGCTCAAACTAGAAAAGGTTTTAATTCTTGGTGACTTTAATTTACACATTGATGACCCTGCTTGTAGCACAGCAGTAGAGTTCATATCTATTACAAGGTCTTTTAACTTTGAACAGCACGTTTCAGGCCCCACACATAAAATGGGTCATACGCTGGTGTTTTCTCTAGGACTAAACATCAACCATTTACATGTTGAAGAGTTTCATGTGAGTGACCACAGCTGCATTCTCTTAATGTCCAAACAAACATTGATCCTGTCCCTCACAAACTGAAATCAGAAAGACGCATCATTAATCAGTCAGCAGTGGATCGATTTTCTGCATTATTTGACAGCAGCTTAGCAGTGGTGATGATCCAAACTCTTTTATCCATTCCCTTAATCAGCAATGTTCTTGTATCTTAGATAATGTGGCTCCAGTTAGACAAAGCACTGGGTCTCAGAAGAAAAAGTCCTTGGATGAATGAAAATATTTATAGTCTCAGAAGGAAATGCCGCCAAGCTGAGAGGCGTTGGAAGTCAACTAGATTAGAGGTTCATAGACTGCACCGGAACTCATAACATCTCTGAATGAGATGATCACAAACTCCAGGGCTGTTTACTTTGCTCAGCTGATTTCCTCAAACAAAAATAATTCTAAAGTCTTGTTCGACACCATAAACCAGATTGTTTCACCTCACGCCCCTCACATGCCTGTATTCTCAAGGTCTGACTGTAACAACTTTCTTGCATTCTTTGAGAATAAAATCAGAAATATCAAGGCAAGTTTTTCACCCTCATCCTCTTCCCATTCTCCCATCCAGCCACCCCCCTCCCAATCATGGTCCTTCTTTACTCCTGTAAATTTCCAGGACATCTGTCTCATTCAGAAAAACATGAAACCAACATCCTGCCCTGTTGATTTTCTCCCAACCACTTTGCTTCTTAAGGTCTTTGACCAAATTGGCCCATGCATTGTGGATTTTATTTATCTCTCCAATCTGGCTCTGTACCTTCTGTTTTCAAACATGCTGTTGTTGAACCGATCCTGAAAAAACTCAGTTTGGACTCCTCTCAGCCTAATAATTACAGACCCATTTCTAAATTGCCCTTTATCTCTAAAATCTTAGAAAAAGTTGTGGCCGATCAACTGATTACTTTTCTGGAACTTCACAACAACTTTGATAAATTCCAATCTGGTTTTCGTAAAAATCATTCAACAGAAACAGCTTTGCTTAAAGTTTCCAGTGACATCATGATGGCTGCAGACAACGGGGAATTTACAGTCTTAGTATTGTTGGATCTTTCTGCAGCTTTTGACACTGTTGATCACAGCACCTTAATTAACAGACTTCATGACTCGTTGGGAATCTCTGGAACTGTTCTAGACTGGTTCAGATCGTACCTTTCTAACAGAAGTTTCAGTGTCTGTATAAACCAAATCATGTCAGATTCCACAAACCTGTTCTGTGGGGTACCGCAAGGCTCTGTTTTAGGTCCGCTCCTGTTTTTATTATATATACACCCTCTTGGACAGATAATTGATGCTTTTCAAAATGTCTCTTATCACCTATATGCAGATGACATTCAGCTGTACTGCTCCTTTAAGGATTCTGAGTTCTATAAACTGGCTGAACTACTAGAGTGCCTATCAGCGATCACTAGCTGGCTAGAAGATAACTTCCTTCAGTTAAACTCTGAAAAGACTGAATGTCTGATCATAGCCCCTGAGAGCATGGCTCCTCTGATTAGTCAACAACTTGGTCATTTAGCTTCTGCTGTCAAGTCAAACATGAGAAATTTGGTTGTTTTTGACCAATCAATGTCTCTTGAAGGCCACTCAAAAACGCTGGTCAGAAGCTGTTTTTATCACTTGAGAAATATCTCCAAACTACGAAGGTTGGTGTCAAAACATGAGCTTGAAATGGTTATCCATGCCTTTATCTCCTCCCGTCTAGATTACTGTAACACACTTTTCACATGTTTTAACAAAAAAGCCCTTGACCGCCTTCAGTTGGTCCAGAACTCTGCAGTGAGGCTCCTTATTGGAGCAAACAGAAGAGCTCACATCTCTCCTATTCTGATGTCTCTGCACTGGTTACCCATTAACTTTAGAATTCAATTTAGGATCCTTACTAGGGGTGGGTGCATTTCATCGATGCGGCGATGCATCGCAAAGCTTCACGTGAGGATTCAGAATCGATTAATGAACGCCGATGCTTAAAAAAATAAATAACGTGAAAGCTGTGTTGCAAAGCCGCTACTAAAAGAGCCTTAACAAATGTAAGTTATTTGTTTTTGTGTAAGGAAGACGCTTTTTACTGGCGCACAATGTGGTAATCTAGGTGCTGTGGAGGAAAATAGAGGAACCAGCAGAAACGGTCCAAAGTTTGGGATCAAACGCGCAGCTACGGGCAGATTGGCTAATGCTAACTAAGCTAGCGGATATTCAGACTCACGCCGTGGGTTCCAAAAGAACACGATGATCTTGGAACTAAGAATGACTAAACTCTACAAGCAGAAGAAAAGTCCCACCATCCTGTTTATTCGTAGCTGTCTGCAGCGCTATGGAGTAGAGCCACAGCAGCTACCGGGACTCACGTTGTTGTTGCTACGAGATTGCGCAACACACCGCTCCAGGCCTATGGCAAGCCATTGTAGTATTTAATTCACAAACACTTCTATCTGTGAACGTAATTTAAACTGGATTATTGCCAACCCGTACATTATAGACATGCCACCATTACATTGTTACCAGTAGAAATGAAATGTTATTCAATATCTCAAAAGCTGTAAGACAGTCGAGGTGATAGCATGTTGTTTTGCATGTTATTGAACTGTTTTCTAATAATGTTCTTTTGTTAAATAAAGTAAAGGAAGGAGAGAAAAATTATTCCCTAGCAGGTTTTAAATGTTTAAAGCTTTCCCTGTTCGAAGTTAAGTTGGTCAAAGTGCAAATATTTACACATACAGATTTTGTCTTTGAAAAATAGTTAAATGTAAAAAAAAAAAGTATTTACTTACTGAGAGTAGTTTTAGAAGAACTGAGTTAATTGATAGGTTATTTATTTACAAATGTAAATAAAGAAGAAGACAATCAATCTCGTATGAAAAAAAAGCATTAAAAATGTCAATAATCGAAGAATCGTGGCACCAGTAATCGAATCGAACCAACAACCATTATAATCGAAGAATCGAAGCATCGAAGCTCCCATAATCAAAATCGAATCGAATCGTGAAGTACCCTTTTTGGAACACCCCTAATCCTTACTATAACATACAGGGCTCTACATGGCCAAGCTCCTCCTTATGTTACTGAACTGTTAAAGCCTTATGCTCCAACCCGAGCCCTCAGGTCCACAAACCAGAACCTCCTAGAAGTTCCAAAGACCAGATATAAAAGTCGAGGTGATCACTCTTTCCAGGCTGTTGCACCCCGACTTTGGAATGAACTTCCTTTATCCTTACGTAGTATTGACAGTCTGGTCACCTTTAGAAAGCAGCTGAAGACCCTTTTGTTTAAAACTGCTTTTACTTAAATCTTTTATGTTTTATTCGTTGTTTTTTTTTTTCTAACTTGTATTTATAATCATCTTTCATTTGTTTTATCATTTTTATAATTTTATGACTTTCTGTTTTTCTGATTTTTAATGATTTTATAATATTCTGTTGTTTTGTTTCAAGATCATTTTATGATGACTTTATCTTTTGTTTTGTTGATCTTTGTGAAGCACTTTGTGATTCTTTTTCTGTGATAAGTGCTATACAAATAAAATTTACTTACTTACAGAAAGCAGGGCATTACAATAATCAATTCTACTAGTAATAAAAGCATGCATCAGCGTCTCCGTATCGGCCCGAGAGAGAAAGGGCCGGACTCTGGCAATGTTTTTCAGGTGATAAAAACCTATTTTTGTAGTATTCTTAATGTGGGGGATAAAAGTTAGCTCAGAGTCAAAAATCACGCCCAGGTTCTTCACTTGAGAAGATGGATTTAAAATTAGTGACTGTAGCTTTGGTAAAACTTTCTCTCTCTGGGCCTCAGGACTGATGACTAAAACTTCAGTTTTGTCCCGGTTGAGCTGGAGAAAGTTTTCTGCCATCCAGGATTTGATGTCCGAAATGCAATTAAAAAGGGCATCCAATGGCCGTGCGTCATCGGGAGACACAGAGATGTACAACTGTGTATCATCTGCATAACTGTGAAACTTAACTCTGTGTCGCCCGATGTCACTGCCAAGTGGGAGCATATATAGATTAAAAAGCACTGGGCCTAAAATCGAACCCTGGGGCACACCACATGTAATTTCATGGGCCTTAGAACAGCAGGTATCTAAACTTACCACAAAAGTCCTGTCTGTGAGATAGGAAGTAAACCATTTATGGACAGCACCAGAGAGGCTGATGTGTTTTAACCGTTAAACACAGTGTTACGATGTTTTATTTACCTTAAATCACTGACGGTTTCGGCGACTCACTGTCGCCATCTTCAGATGATGAGATAGGTTTTTATCACCTGAAAAACATTGCCAGAGTGACTCTGAAGATGGCGACAGTGAGTCGCCGAAACCGTCAGTGATTTAAGGTAAATAAAACATCGTAACACTGTGTTTAAAGCAAGAAAAACCAATGGAGATAAAAAATACACACAGGAAGAACATAACAAGAAGTGTTTTAACCGGGTTAAAAGAATGTTGTGGTCCACTGTATCAAAGGCAGCGCTTAAATCCAGTAGAACCAGAACTGTCAGCCTCTGTTCGTCATAATTAATTCTTAGGTCATTTAAAACTCTTGAAAGGGCTGTCTCTGTGCTGTGGTTTACTCTAAAACCAGACTGAAATTTCTCAAGGACATCATGTGCATTAATAAAATCATTAAGCTGGATTAAAACAAGATTTTTCTAAAATTTTACTTAAAAATGGTAAGTTAGATATCGGTCTGTAGTTGTTAAAATCACTGAAATCTAAGTTTCTCTTCTTCAACAGGGGCCTCACCACTGCCCCTTTAAAGGCGGCAGGAAAGACCCCTGTCTGAAGAGAGCAGTTCATCATGGCTAAAATCTCATCTCTAAAATATTCATAAAATGGCTTAAAAAATGAAGTAGGAACTGGATCTAAAAGACATGTGGTGGGCCTCACTGAGGAGAAAACTTTATCAAGAGTCCCACCCAGATAATAAAATTCAATTGAATCAACATTTAAATATGGTTTGGCAGAAACGTTGAAATTGCATTGAATCCTGACGTTGAATGGATATGGAAAATGTCCCCTAGGCTTAGCGTTGAATCAACATTGGATTTTCAACTTTACTGATGTTAAATCAACAGTGACTCAACCATCATCTAAATGTGATTTTATGTTTAAATTTCAGTTGATTTTATGTTGAATCAACATTGGATTTTCAACCATACCAACGCTAAATCAACAGTGATACAACCATCATCTAAATGTGAATTTTCTGTTGGTTTTATGCTGAATCAACATTGAATTTTCAACCATACAGATGTTAAATCAACAGTGATTCAACCATCACCTAAATGTGAATTTACATTTAAATTTCAGTTGATTTTATGTTGAAAAAATGTTACTGAATCAATAGGCATAAAAAATAAATAAATAAAATATATTTTACATCTTATTAGTAACTTATTGACCTAGAGGACAGTACTGCATACCATTTTCTGCAGGTTGTGGGCCACAAAAGGGTGTTGCCTGGAACTATATGGTAATAATGTACCTGCAAAAACAAAGAAATTAATTTATATTTTTGGAAACACCAACATCCTTTCTGAAACACATAGGAAAAGTACAAGTCATTGAAATTATACTTCTATTGTTATTTGGTTTTCCCATAGGCACATTTTATATAAATATATGGTTAAAAAAGATAATAAAATAAATAAATAAGTCTGTTGGTACAGGGTGGTTAATATAGAGTTTTTGTAGTATAGAATGAAAAGGCAATGGAACAGAAAAAGATAACAAAATAGTTGTACATCTAGTCACACACACGTCCCAGCGTCCCCCTATGGACAAAACTCATCCAAACGTCTGTTTTCTTCCCTGTCCTATGTGTAGATGGCATTGTAACATGTAGGCTACATAAAACAGCCAGCAGCTGTGCCATTTTCATTTAAAATGTCATCAAATTTATTTATTTTGAGTTTTTTCCTTTACCACCTTGTCTCTGTCTTGCTACACACATAAGCATGAGGAGTACTTTCACTGCATCTTGGCGCCAAGCACACATTGATCCTGGTAGCTATGCTATTAACCAATGTGGTTGGCATTAATGTTAATAAAACATGACACGTGAGGTAGCTTTGTAAAATTAATTCAAACAAAGCAGTGGCACTTACTCCACATAATGTGAACGAGTCTGCGTTCAAGTTATATCAAAATGTTCACAGAAAAATGAACATGTTTTAGCTAGCGCTAGCTGCTAACTAGCACTAAGTCAGCTAGCTTCTGATATAGATGCAGATTTAGTTCTACAGAGAAGTCACACAGATAGATCTACAATTTTACAGCTACCATTTAACAATCTAGTGCACAATCAACCGCAGATATTTTATTTTTTACCATAATTCAGTTCAAACTTACCACAACAAAGAGCAAGGCCAGCCAGGTCAGGCTAGAAAAAGGAGTCAAAATGGCGCTGGCTTTTTGTTTTAAATATAGGAAACCCCCTCCCATCTAATGGTCTCACCCTGAGCGGTTCCTGCTCTCCTCCTATGCACCTGCATGTATGTAACTAATACTCAACATTGATATAATGTTTGTTGTTCAACCATTTAAATCAAACCATAATACAATGTTGAATCACTGCCTTTTTCTAACTATTTTTCAACCTTAACTATAAATCAACCAATTTGACCAAAATTCAACAATGAAATAACATTTTTTGCTATCTGGGCAGCTTCCAACAGGACAAAACTGTCCAGTGTTTCCTCTGGTAACGGTACACACTCAGACTTCACTAAAACCATGTCACTGTGAGAGGATAAAATGTTGCCTCTGATTGTGTGTACCTTCCCTCTGAAGTGGTCTGCAAACTCCTCACAGAGAGAGTTTGACAGTGTTTTCTGAAACTCATCAGGGGGATTGTTAAAAACTCTATTAATGATGGAAAACAGGATTTTGGGATTGTTTTTATTTTCTGAGATGACTTTGGAAAAGTATGCGTTCCTTGAATTCCTTACTGCATTGTTGTATGATTTTAGGGTTTCTGTGTATATCTGACGGTTTATTGTGATTTTGTTTTTCCTACATTTTCCAGTCAGTTAGTTTTAGGCTGCATTTTTTCATCTGCTACTGATTCACAACGAATTGAATGCAGTAATACTCAGAAACGCAATTTTGAGCTTAAATTTCTATAGATATGCCCTGTAGCATTAGAAAAATGCCTCAAGAACATGTTAAAAACAGAAAAAACGTGATTTTCATCTGAGTGGGTCTTTGAGTTCAGTCTTACGGTTCATTTCTTGTACTTTGCATTCGAACGCTAATTTTATTGTTTCTGGCTACATGTCTTGATGACTTTATGACGATTTTAATGCATTTTGCTTTGTGACTCTTATTTTTTAACTTGTATTTTGCTCCTGTCAATACACTGAGTGTTTATTGTAATGAACCATCAAACGGATAAACACTTATCTGTCTCGCCTCTGGCTGGCAAAGATCTTTCTCAGCTTTTGCTAACAAAACTCAGAAAAGCGACTTAGTTATTTTTTGTCTTGATGAGTGGGTGATGGACGATGCTAACTTTTTATCTATATAAAAAAATCTTCTTCCTCTGTGGTCTACTCTATAGACCCATTGAATGTTGTTTTTCATCTGGGTAATAGCCCACATGCGCACAAAGATGCAGGGCAAAAAGAGCTTTTGCACCCTATCTACAAATGTTTGATCAATACGCCTGGACTATACATGACTGAAGCATTAACAGTGTAACCAGATTTCTTCTGTATTGTGCGGGTTAATGTTGAATGATTGCTGCGACGCAATTTCATCTTTGGAGATCAACAGATTCTTGGTTTATTCTGACGAGCACCGTAAACAGAAACAGGCTGCAATTACACAACACATTTTATTTATGTGCAAATATCTCGCTAAGAAGGAAATTGACTTAAAACTTGTACAATACCCACAGCCATAATAATCAAAATACCGATTACTAACAAAATAGTAAATGGAGCCACAGCCCCCAAGAATTTAAAGACTTTTTTAAAATAAGTATATTTCTCAGTTATTTTTAGGTGCCTAAGAGTTAGTTGTTCTAAAAGGTAGTCAACTAATTTTTTTGCAACTTTTGGCTTTGTTAGCAGGATAGAACGGCTCAGTTTGCTAAATCTAAAATGTCTGTGGAGAAGCCTATATGCATTGTAACTGACAGCTTCGCATTTGTTGAAGTCTATTTCAGTCCCCGCATTTTTGGGAATTTTCTTATATATATCATATATGATTTTAGATATATACTCTTGTTGTTTCTGGTTGAGTTGTTGTATTTTTTTGAAAGCTCGACAATAGGCGAAAACTTTAAAAACACAAATTGTAACAAAGTTTAAAGCTCTGTCCTGACCACAACCTTGTGCAATGGCATGGGCGGTTTCTTTTATAGTTAGGCCGGTAATAATTGGGACCCTGTTTGTTTTCATGGACGGCTGTGGGAAAAGTGGCTGGGGGACAAAAAATCCATGTTTAAAAAAGCGATTATCCTTTGTGTGACGATTTATAGGTTCTTTAAAGTCTTTAATCTTCATTTTCTTCTGGCTGCACAACAAATTCTCCTACAGTAAAAATAAAGACTCCTTAACGCTTGAATGTTTATCCTGCAAAGTAATAAATTCTTCTGGGACTGACTGAGTAAAGACCCTTACAGTTTCCTGTTGAGAACAGACAAGCCAGGTATAAAGAAAAGTGACGTCACTTATTTGGATATTGTGCACTCGCCCACTCCATGTCACGTGTAGTGACGTCATGTCCAGTGTCCTCCACGTGATGGTGCCTCCTCCTCCTTGAAGCCGTTGACGTTCCTTTTCACATCAGATCTCAAAGGAGAGAAAAGCTTCTTGTTTTAGATAAAAGAACAGAATTGTTGCTCTCTTTTGTAGCATTTCTCTATCTGGCTTCAACAGTTTCTAACTAGTTTTTAATAATGCTTGCATATTACATTTAATTCACGTTTAAGGTAAAACAGGAGAAAAAAATGTTTAAAAATGGTTTAAATTCATGTGCAGTTGGAAAATAATTTATTTTTGATGAAACATTGAGTAAATCTGTGGATTTATTAGTAACACTGTTGAATTGTTTTCCACTAAAGTGTTTTTTAATTATTATTATTATTATTATTATTATTATTATTATTATTATTATTATTATTATTATTATTATTATTATTATTATTATTATTATTAAGGGACTTGCCCCTGAAAGCAAAATCGAGGCTTATTTGAAATAGATGACTGTAGTCTATTGCAGTGGTGATCCATTGTGCTGGTATCGATTTGTACATGATCGGTTGGGAGTGCGCAGCTAGCCATAACTGGGGCTGTTCTGGTCTGTTCTGGGTCACTTGTTGAAGAGTGAAATAAACGTGACATGCATGGTGCTTTAACGTAAATCTCCGAGGTCCTATTTATTCGTGTTAGACAGAAACACAACATGGTGTCAGAGAAGGGATTTTTTCTTGTTTTTCGTTACTTTTTCATCCACCGGAGACGCTATACGAAGTAGCTCCGTCGAATGGTTGCTGAACGCCGTTACAAGCTAGGAGCCAGCCATGGATCAGTTCAAGCCACCCACACCGCTGCAGCTCACAGGCAATTTGAGTGAAAATTGGCGGAGGTGGGAGCAACGGTTCAAGCTGTATATGACGGCTACGGGAGCAGATGGAAAAGACGAACCAGTACAAGTTGCCATTCTGCTGCACACGGTCGGGGAAGAGGCTCTTGAGATTTATAATACCCTTGATGTTGTAGCTGATGATGGCGAAGATGGGCCAACATTACAAGGTATTTTGGATGCATTCAAGATGTATTTCATGCCGAAGAAAAATATCGTCTTTGAACGACACCAGTTCTGGTCTCACCCGCTACCGGAGGGGCTCGGAGTGGACAAATTTGTGACAGAACTACGGCAAAAGTCCAAAAACTGCGAGTTTGGGGTGGGTGAGAACGATATGATCAGAGATAAGCTAGTTTTTAGCATATCTGATGTTCGCATGAAGGAGAGACTTTTAAGAGAAACAGCCTTAACTCTGGATAAAGCCGTGGATATATGCAGAGCAGCAGAAGCTGCAAAATCGCAGATACGTGTCATGGGAACGCTGCAGCCAGAGGCGTCAGTACAGACACTGAACAAAAGGGCAGCTACCTCGGAGAAAAATAAAGCACACATGAAAGAAAAGCAAAAAGTGCTAAACAAAAGTCAAGTGCAGAATGTTGTTGCATGCAGAAGATGTGGCGGTACCCACAAACCAAGGATGTGTCCTTATTAAACCATCCAGATTTGATTTAACCCAGACATCATAGGATCTAAGACACTTAATGCTGATTAGGCAACCTCATCTAGCTTGCACTACATCACCTCACTAATTGTCTCAGTATCTTGTTTACAACCATCATTCATAGTAATTGTTCTGTGTCATCATTGATTGAGAAATATAGTATTAAATTTATTTTTATAACTATTTTCTTGACTCTGTCTGAATTATTCTGAAGTGTGTGGATTACCTACAGGTAAAAGAACCTAGATTGATGTTAAATTAACATTCAACGATCATTAAGATTAATAATTCATATTTATATGAATTATTACATTTTATTGATCCATCTTTGAATATGTGGCAATAGATAAGATCTCTCCGGTCGTGTATCAGATCAAAATCTCCAAAGGTCACAAAGATCCTGTGTACAAATGGGTCCACAGGAACCAGATTCGACCTCATAAAGGTTCCACAGACGCTGAGGGGGACAACACCCCTAAATCAGATTACTCCACTCGACTTAGAACGAAGGGGGGGTGACGTGCCGTCAGCTCTCCCTCTGTTCTCTATCTCCAGTTCCCAAGTTCTGTTCGTGTGTGTGATGGGCGCATGGATGTAGTTCATGTTTTATCATAACGTACAGACTTGGTTGTTGTGATGCTGTCATGCTGTGGGTTCTGAAGATCTGTGATGACAACTGATTTTATGACTGCTACAGAGTAGTTATGATGAATCCAAATTCTTTTATTCATTTTTTTTTATTATTATTTTGAATTCTTAGAGAGTGTTTTAAGTTTGATTTTCTAATCTTTTTGATTTCCTGATTCAATTTTAATTCATGTCCTCTGTTAGTCCCTTTGTGTAACATACACATATAGGTTTTGATACTAACATTGAGTTGCTTCTAATTTTACCGTTGTGCATTTCCTAACACCTCTCTTCTTGGACTTTCTCCTGACATTTTATTCCACTACTGACATTTATTAGGTTTACACACTTCCTTTTAAATTTTTCTCTTTATCTTAGAGTTTTTTGTTGTTTTGAGCCACTGAACTTTTTATTGGCTCTTCCTTAGTTGCACTTACACTTAAACATAAACGTTACTCCTATTCTAGGTTTTTGTTTACTTTGTTTATTTGTTTATTTCTGCACGTTTTCCATACACTCAGTTTAATGTTTCTGCACCCTTCAGTATTCTACATGACATACACTCAGCGTTAAACTTACACATACCACATATAGTCTACATATAGGTTTTCTTTGCTTTGTTCTTTTCCATTATGACATCAGTGGTGGGGTCTATGAACCTGATACTTGTGTGTGTCCTCTTTCACGATGTGCTGAGTCTACCAGTGGTCCTCGTTGGCTGAGACGACATCACTGCCTTCTCCGTCCATCTCCTGACATCGGCTGCTCTCCTGCTCTGGTGTCCTGGTCTTCTCGCTGGGGGGGTTCCTGTCTCCTGGCTTCCTTCCGGCTTCGCAGTGGTTCGCCTGGTCCTGGCCTGCTTCTTCGCCTGGTCCTGGCCTGCGTCTCCTCCTGTCTCTGGTTTGCTGCTCTAATACAATTTGCTGGCTCCTAATTGCAAGTTGTGTTGACTGTTTTGCTGAGTGAGATTTGCTTCCCTCACTCCTGTTGCTTTGGAGCCATGGAACTGACTTTGTCTCCCTCGGCTGAGTCCACAGGGCCTATTGGTTGGTCCAACGTCTCGGGGTCTTCTGCCCGTGACCCCATGATCTTGGAGGGGGGGATTTGTAGCGACATCAACCCTTGGTTTTTCTCCTAAATGAACTGTGTAACACTTTAACTTACAGGCTGCAGCCAAGGCTGCAGAAGAGACTCTGATATCTGCCCAGAGACATCTATCTTAGTTTGGTCTAGGTGCCGCTATCCAGCAGGCGACATCACGACTCGAGGAAGAAACTCAAGGATTTCGCAAAGACTTTCCTATCTTTTCTTGAATAAAGTTCATCTTTCCGGACTCGTGAAATACTTTTACAAATATAATCTGAATGCATAAATCATACTGTTTGAATCATCATATAATAATAAGAATGATGGTTAAAATGAATGTTGTTCCTGTATTTCATATCTTTAATTACACATTTAGGATTCATGCTAATCATCATCAGATAAACATTCACAAATAATAGTATTGTGTTTGAATATTTAATTCACACTCACATTAAGTTAATAAGTCACACCACATTAAGCTGATTCATCCTTAAGTGTTGATGAAACTGGTGTCTGAGGTAACTTGGTAACGCCTACTCTAATGTGTCCAAATTTGATTTGCTCAAATTTATAAACAATTAGAATAATAAAACTCCCGTGTCGGCCAGAACTCTTCAGTTCCTAAAGGAGTTCCTAAAGGAGTTCCTGAGTTCCTGCAAGCTCCTGACTAGGTCACCTCCTCCCAAAGGGGTGAGCCTAAGAAAACAAGCTATGCTTCCTTGGTTTGGCCGGCCAGGGAAAAGCAACGCTTAATAATTAATAATATAAGAAACCATCCTCTCTCTTTTTGATCGAGATCAACTATTTTTGTGAACTGCCTCTAAGCTAAACCAAATCCACCAGACGACGCAGTCACCTGGAAGTCACCCAGACCATCGGTTCGCATCCGGGCCTGCTACAGCCCCATGCCTGAGGCCTCCTCACTGACCCTCGTCAGCCACGACCTCTCTGACCCTTGAGTCACCGGGAACTTCCGCACACAAGGTGAAGTAGCCCTGCACGCTGGTGTCAAATGGTCTTTATTAATTTGATAACTTATTAAACCATCCAGATTTGATTTAACCCAGACATCATAGGATCTAAGACACTTAATGCTGATTAGGCAACCTCATCTAGCTTGCACTACATCACCTCACTAATTGTCTCAGTATCTTGTTTACAACCATCATTCATAGTAATTGTTCTGTGTCATCATTGATTGAGAAATATAGTATTAAATTTATTTTTATAACTATTTTCTTGACTCTGTCTGAATTATTCTGAAGTGTGTGGATTACCTACAGGTAAAAGAACCTAGATTAATGTTAAATTAACATTCAACGATCATTAAGATTAATAATTCATATTTATATGAATTATTACATTTTATTGATCCATCTTTGAATATGTGGCAATAGCCCTCACGCTACAAATTCTTTGTGACGAAACATTCCAACACATCGATCCTGGGCAGAGATGCATGCGAAAAACTGCAGCTAATAAAGAGAATGGAGATTATCGACGCTAAGCCACCAGCCACTAAGGAGGAGTTGGTCGCAGCATATCCTGACAATTTTACTGGCTTAGGTGAGTTTTCCGGGGTGCATCACATCTACACAGACCCCAATGTGGCACCAGTAGTACATGGGTGCAGAAAGATTCCCATTTCAGTGCTAGACAGATTAAAAGCTACGCTGCAGGATCTTGTGGAGAGAGGAGTCATAGCTCCAGTAACAGAACCTACAGAGTGGGTCAGCAATCTTGTCACAGAGAAAAAAAATGGCTCTTTGAGGGTGTGTTTGGACCCTAGGGACCTAAATGGAGCAATAAAGAGGCAACATTTCTCCATACCCACTCCAGATGAAGTCCTGTCCAAGTTGGGGGGGAAATCTATATTCACCATTCTAGATGAGAAGGACGGATACTGGCAAGTAAAGCTTGATGAGCCATCATCCATGCTGTGCACATTCAGCACTCCGTGGGGGAGGTTTCGCTTTACAAGGCTTCCTTTCGGCATCAAGTCTGCCAGTGAGGTTTTCCAACAGAAGAACTGTGAGGCATTTGGAAATATAGAAGGGGTGCACATCATAGCAGACGACATGATAATAGCTGCTGCATCTGTTGAAGAGCATGTTGTCATCCTGAAAAAGGTGACGGAAACTGCCAGGAAAGCAAACATAAAATTCAACAAGGAAAAAATACAGTACAAAGTTGATGCTGTAAGATACATGGGACACGTGGTCACTGCTGAAGGTGTGAAGCCGGATGAGACAAAAGTTTTTGCCATCAGAGACATGCCACAACCAGCAGACAAAAGTGGACTCCAGAGACTGTTGGGAATGACAAGATACCTGTCCCAGTACTTCCCAAATGAAGCGACTATAACAGCACCACTCAGACAGCTACTGAGGAAAGATGCAGTGTGGGACTGGAACCAGGAGCACAATAAAGCTCTAGAACAGCTCAAGACTTTGCTGATGCAAGCGCCAGTGCTCAGGTTTTATGATCAGAAAAAAACGCTGACCATACAATGCGACGCATCTAAAGATGGACTGGCTGCTTGTCTCCTACAAGAGGGCAGGCCACTATCCTACGCGTCACGTGCACTCACTGAGTCAGAGAAAAATTACGCTCAGATTGAAAAAGAGCTTCTTGCAATTGTTTTTGCAACTAAACGCTTTCATCAGTATGTGTATGGCAACACAGTGAATGTCCAATCTGACCACAAACCGCTGGAAGTCATCTTTAAGAAGAACCTGAACAAAGCACCAGCACGACTTCAGCGCATGTTATTACAGCTTCAGCGCTACGATGTCAGGATAACATACACAGCAGGCAAAGAGATGCATGTAGCTGACACCCTGTCTCGTGCTGTTGCCAGACACTGCCAAGAGGAGGCAGCGGAGGACCATTTTGATGAGAGAGTTGTTCACATGATGGAAGCTACAGCAACAATTGATGCAGAGACTCACACCATGCTAAAAGAAGCAACTGCCAGCGATTAAGTGCTGCAGGATCTGAAAGAGATGCATTATAAAGGGTGGCCTAAAAGACGCAGCAGCGTGGCCGCTAATCTTCACCAGTATTGGTCGATGAGAAACATCATCAGCATCAGAGACGGAATAATCATGGCTGGTGATAAGATTATTATTCCTGCGAAAGCCAAACAGCTTATGCTTGACAGACTGCATCTTGCTCACCAAGGAGTACAGAGGATGAAAGCTCAAGCTCGGAAAATCATGTATTGGCCAGGAATGACCTATGATATTGCACACATGGTGGAAAGATGCGCTCCATGTCAACAGCTTCAGCCACAAAATGCCAAAGAACCACTCATTCCACATGAGATACCAGAGTTACCCTGGATCAAAGTGGGAGCTGATATTTTTGAACTAAAAGGACAATCCTATCTGGTGATAGTGGACTATCTGTCGAAATACCCGGAAGTGCTGCATTTGGCTGACAAGACTGCCTATACAGTCATACAGAAAATGAAAGCCGTTTTCGCCAGGCATGGGATACCCAAAGAGCTGGTGAGTGATCACGTTCCTTTTGCTAGCTCTGAAATGAGAATGTTTGCAGCATCCTGGGGCATAAAACTGATCCACTCAAGTCCTGGATATCCGCAGTCAAATGGGCTGGCAGAGAGGATGGTGAAAACCATTAAATACACACTGAAAAAAGCATTACAATCAGGGACAGATCCACATTTAGCCCTGTTGTCACTCAGAAATACGCCAGTGACTGGTACTGAGTTTTCACCTGCTCAAGTTCTTATGGGTAGAGTGTTGAGGAGCACGTTGCCAAGCTCAACTGCTGTGCTGCAACCTGCGATCTCAGAAGGGTTTCACCAGAGGTTGAAACATCTCCAGGCCAGACAGGAACATTATTACAATCAACACTCAAAACCTCTGCCTGAGTTTGTTCCTGGTACCACGGTTCACATGACGACGCGCATGGGATGGATGGTCGAGGATAAAAGAGAGGAACCACGTTCATATGATGTCAAAACGCCTGATGGTGGTGTTCTCAGGAGGAACAGACGTCACTTAAGGATAATTGATCCAAATCTCCAGAGAGAGGAGGGGATGGAGCCACTGGAGGAACCTGAAGGAAGTGAATCTGACTCACAGGCCCAGATGGAAGCAGACACATGCTCCATTGATAACAGCAACTCCAGACCCATCTCCACCACTACAAGAAGTGGAAGACAGGTCAAGTTTCCTACAAAGTACAGAGACTATAAAATGAACTGATTGAGCAGTTTGTTGATAAGAGGTCACTTAGAGATCAGGTGTTCTGTGTTGATCATTTTGCTAGTGCTTATGTTTAGATAAATGAAAGCGTCTGAGATAGCACTATATAGAATAATAATAATAATAATAATGACACTAAACTGTTGATTTTTGGGAATTGTCTGAGCACTCAGGAAGTTGTAAAATGAGAATAAGTTATGTGTAATATTTTCATTTCATGTGTATGTGGTTCTGAGCTTTAAAAAGGGGGATGTAGTATATTGCAGTGGTGATCCATTGTGCTGGTTCTGGTCTGTTCTGGGTCACTTGTTGAAGAGTGAAATAAACGTGACATGCATGGTGCTTTAACGTAAATCTCTGAGGTCCTATTTATTCGTGTTAGACAGAAACACAACAATGACCAAACGTCCTCTTTCATCCACCCTCTGTCCGGGGCGTTTCCTATATTGATGAAAATGTCCGGGTTTTCATCCAGGAGCAGGGTTGGGGGAGCTGGAAGCCCTCAACCTACACACCCAGGTGGAGCCCGAAAAAAGATCCTGTTTCTACCTGTTACATTATTAATACGGACTGTCTCAGCATAGCGGCGAGGATTCTTTTGAGCGGAGAGGACAGATAATGCTGATTGTTGATGCGCTCACAGGCAGCTGCTACTCTGCGCTTGGCCACCTTCTCCGCTGCTGCCGCTATTTTTCAGTAGATTATTTGATCTGCTTACGGTAGTTCAAAAGTACCTCGTGAGGTTAAAAGGGAAAAAGCCAGGCAAGTTTTTTCTGGAGGATGATGCAGGAAGATCAGACAGACAAGACAAGAAAATTGTCAAATAAAAAACAAGAAAACAAAACAAAGAGCTGGAAAAGGAAGATTTATCCCACTACACCTTTTACCTTTATAAAGCAATAATTCATAAGCATGTAATATTTATATATTTGATACAATACTGATCACCTTCAAAATTCAGTTCCACACCCAGGGCCGTTTCAAGGCATTTTGGGGGCCAAGGCAAACCCCCCCCTCACTGGGCTCTCCCAAAATCCTCTGTGTAATTCAAACCCTGAACAGGAGTATTTATTATACAGTGTTTGCAAAACACATCAGTTCACATATGGATTGTTTTAGAGCCATTTTGTTGGCAGAATCTGACATTAATTTTATAGTTAATGTGTGACGTCATCGGTAGGCACAGATCCCCTGTCCTCTTTTTTGGAAATGGAAAATGGTCACCTTAGCGTAGCCAGAAACTCATTTTTGGCTGGGCCTAATAAAAGATTGCAGTTAGGCCAGAGTAAAAGCTACGAACCCAGGTGTACAGGTTTCTCGGCGATCCAACGGGTAAAGGTTCTAGTCCCGAGGCGTTACTTCTGGACGTCAAAGTTCGTGGCTGACTCTGACTCCCCTCAATTGGTCAAGAGATAATTTCTAGGGCTTGCAGGCTGTTCGGTTTTCCGGCTGATGAGTTTTGCCAGATAAGGATTGTTGTTCAAAATAAGGATGGTTCTTATTTCACTAAAAATATTCTACCAAAAGTCTGGTTTGACTTCCAGTAGGATGCATTTTAGCTTAAGTCTTTGGTTCTGCAGGAACTGACCTGAATAGGACGCGTCAGTTCTTTTTACCATTAATTGTTTACAAAAGTTGGCAAATCAGAATTGGACAAGTGGGTTAGGGTGTTTACCAAACTCCCTCAGACTTCACATTCCTCAGACACTTAAGAAATAATTATTTCTTGATCTGTTAAGAAAATAGATTAAACATTCATTTATTAATATATAGTAATATTAATATGTGAATATAACAATAATATAAACCATCATTCATCAAGTAGATAGAATCACTTGTGGTGTTTCAGGTCTGATTTAAGCACAAATTAAACTGTTGATTAATTGATGTACCGATTACTGTAAAGCAGTTAAGGCATTGAATCACTTAGAAAATATTTCTTCTCATGTGGCAACAGAAGAATCTTTATTAAAGCTAGGAGGTGAAGGTTCTGTCTCTTCTGTGGACTGAGAACTGAGCTTCTGCAGTTTCTGATGAACAAGCTGGAGGCGCCACCTTGTTTTGCTGTTGACGTCAACACGGGCCTTGTCTTGATGCAGCTGCAAACTGATATTCCAGCCAGATGACATTTGCTGGACAATCATTTGTCTTTGACCTTTTAGCCTTTAAAAAGGCCTTCTTAGTCCTAAATCATAAATTGATAATCATATTTTCATATCAGAAAATTCATAAAATACAGAACCAAAGCGGCACAAAGTAAATACTAAAGGAAGAATAAACACAGCACCCAAAAAGAAATACAGAAAACACTAAATATCCATCCATCCATCCATTCTCTTCTGCTTATCCGGAGCTGGGTCGCGGGGGCAGCAGCTTAAGGATGAAGGCCCAGATCTCCCTCTCCCCAGCCACTTGGGCCAGCTCCTCCGGGGGAATCCCAAGGCATTCCCTGGCCAGCCGAGAGACATAATCCCTCCAGTGTGTCCTGGGTCTTCCTTTAGGTCTCCTCCCGGTTGGACGTTCGCGGAAAACCTCCCCAGGGAGGCGTTCAGGATATATCCTAATCAGATGCCCGAGCCACCTCAACTGGCTCCTCTCGATGTGGAGGAGCAGCGGGTCTACTCCGAGCCCCTCCCGGTCCCAGATGGCCAAGCTTCTCAACCTATCTCTAAAGCCCCTTTCAGACTGACATTCTGGAATATGTGTGGACAATTCAGTCCGGTCTTTAACCAGAACTGTGTTTTCAGACACACCACGTTTGCACCGGAACTTGTCCTTTCGGCTGCTTTCACACAGCAGGGAAAAGTTCCAGACGTCTGCGGGGGAGGGGGGTGGGGTGGAAAGGCTGTACCCAGATATTGCATAATGCAGCGGGCGTACATGCGTTATTTCCCCAAACAAAGCTAGTATGTGATAGAATTCCTCTCACTGATCGGATTTACGTTAAGCACAATTCTGCGCACACGAAGACGCATAAGAGACCTGGATGATGAAGCTTAATGGTTAATAAAGGAATCGCGGAAGCGCTGTGACGCGCTCCGTCGCGCATCCAGGAACGGGCGCATGGTAGGAAGCGAGCTACCATGGTTCGCCACATGCTACAGGAGCGAGCTACCCAGCGTAGATGGAAACATTAACGACCAAGTGGTGAAGTTTTCTGGTCAGACGTGTTGAAAAACTTTGCCTTCCCGGTCACGTGATATACGTAACCTAGGTGCGCACCAGCGTCCCCCGCTCCCCCCCTCCTCCCTGTCCGGAACTCGACCTCACCAGTCTGAAGCAGCCACCCTGTCCGGAACGAGTCCGGTCCTGCTACTAGGGCTTCGTCCGGTCTAATTCAGGAAAAGGTTTACCGGATATTTGCATTCAGACACAAACGTCTTACGGACAGAGTCCCGAACATTTCCGTTTTTCATGGCCTGTCTGAAAGGGGCT
>SSNS01000066.1:1709010-1725446 GCA_006937985.1 Aphyosemion australe
AAAAAGAAATACAGAAAACACTAAATATCCATCCATCCATCCATTCTCTTCTGCTTATCCGGAGTCGGGTCGCGGGGGCAGCAGCTTAAGGATGAAGGCCCAGATCTCCCTCTCCCCAGCCACTTGGGCCAGCTCCTCCGGGGGAATCCCAAGGCATTCCCTGGCCAGCCGAGAGACATAATCCCTCCAGTGTGTCCTGGGTCTTCCTTTAGGTCTCCTCCCGGTTGGACGTTCGCGGAAAACCTCACCAGGGAGGCGTTCAGGAGATATCCTAATCAGATGCCCGAGCCACCTCAACTGGCTCCTCTCGATGTGGAGGAGCAGCGGGTCTACTCCGAGCCCCTCCCGGTCCCAGATGGCCAAGCTTCTCAACCTATCTCNGTTAAGCACAATTCTGCGCACACGAAGACGCATAAGAGACCTGGATGATGAAGCTTAATGGTTAATAAAGGAATCGCGGAAGCGCTGTGACGCGCTCCGTCGCGCATCCAGGAACGGGCGCATGGTAGGAAGCGAGCTACCATGGTTCGCCACATGCTACAGGAGCGAGCTACCCAGCGTAGATGGAAACATTAACGACCAAGTGGTGAAGTTTTCTGGTCAGACGTGTTGAAAAACTTTGCCTTCCCGGTCACGTGATATACGTAACCTAGGTGCGCACCAGCGTCCCCCGCTCCCCCCCTCCTCCCTGTCCGGAACTCGACCTCACCAGTCTGAAGCAGCCACCCTGTCCGGAACGAGTCCGGTCCTGCTACTAGGGCTTCGTCCGGTCTAATTCAGGAAAAGGTTTACCGGATATTTGCATTCAGACACAAACGTCTTACGGACAGAGTCCCGAACATTTCCGTTTTTCATGGCCTGTCTGAAAGGGGCTTAAGGGAGAGCCCAGCCACCCTGTGGAGAAGACTAATTTCGACCGCTTGTATCCACAATCTCGTTCCTTCGGTCACTACCCAAAGCTCGTGACCATAGGTGAGGGTAGGAACGTAGATCGACCAGTAAATCGAGAGCTTCGCCTTTCGGCTCAGCTCTCTCTTCACCACGATAGACCGGTACAACGCCCCCATCACTGCAGACGCAGCACCAATCCGCCTATCGATCTCACGCTCCACCCTTCCCTCACAAGAGTGAACAAGAACCCGAGATACTTAAACTCCTCCACTTGGGGCAGGATCTCATCCCTGACCGGGAGAAGGCATTCTACCCTTTTCCAACTCAAGACCATGGTCTCGGATTTAGAGGAGCTGATTCTCATCCCAGCTGCTTCACACCCGGCTGCAAACTGCTCCAGCGAAAGCCGGAGATCACGTTCTGATGAATCCAACAGGACCACATCATCTACAAAAAGCAGAGACCTGATCCTTAGGCCACCAAAACGGATTACTAAATATGGTTAACAAAATAAAAATGTAAATATGGAATTAAAATACATAAATTAAAGACTAAAGCACAGGCCTCAACTCAATAAATGTTCAAATCATAATGAAAAAACAGATAAGCTGTCAAATTCATGCAATGATTATGCTCTTACCAAACAAACCATTGAAAATCCAGCAAAGCCCTGGTGACCTGGAAGCCCGACAGACCTACCAGTTCTTATCCAGATCTTCGTCCCTGGTCTTCTCTGTCGTTTGTGTGGCAGAATTTCACAACAGATGCATTTATCTGGTAATAATCAGATCTTTTAGAATAGTTTGCATCACTACGGTTATAATTTTTGGTTGTAAATCAAGGGTGTGGGTGTATAAATAAAAACAACACAGAGACTGATGACACTTTCTTTCCAGGCATGATTTATTGAAAACACACCAAATTAATACTCTACAAACCGGTATTTTTCCATTATGTTTAACAAGCGTAATATTTGCCTCTGGGTATTAGTAAATTTAACATAATACATTCTGTCACTGTGGCATTGCTTCTGCTCGCTACCAAAGCATTAACAGCTTCACTCCTCTAGAAAATCAAACCCACTTTTCAAATGACTCTACCTCCTTAAAAGTTTATAATACAATGTAATACAAAGCAGAAACCTGCCAACAGTCTAAACTACATAGGGGATGGGGGTGGGGGGGCAGACAAAGTGTGAGGTTGATGGAGGGGGTGGGGGGAAAGACTGACAGAAGAGGGAGATGACAGTCGAGGGGGTGGAATGGCGTTATATAAAACACATTTATCTTTATCTAGCATGGAAAAGATTAAGGCACATGATAGGTACAAACACATCTGCTACTCAGTTACTTTAGTGTGACGGTCTTGAACCAGTCATATCTACACAGGTAGGTTTGTTTGGTTCCATGTGTGTCCGGGTAGTTTACAGCACAGTTGTGAGGTTCTTGGTTCTGTAAACGTGCAACAAGCTGCACACCCACAAAACCCAAGAAGTCGGTTTTATTCTGAATTCATGTGAACACAACTCCAGAGCCTTTGGTTGTGGGTCGGCGTAGTGCATTTTAGAAACAGACAGTCACATGGGTCGATGTCCAGGACACACAAAAGGGATGCTGGGAGTTACGACACTTTTAACCAATTTTTAGAAATCTGAATTTAATAAACAGTAACTTTTTTTATTTTCATAGTTGATTGAGTTTTAACCACAACGTACATCTTTGTAAACACTGTAAAATATGCAAGCTTTACAAAGTCACATACGTCACAAAGAGAAAATAAAATCTGACTTCAACGCAGGCACATGCCGTTCGCCTCGAGTGATAGACGCATGAGTGAAACCAACCCTGATCAGATCCTCATCCCGCCCTCCAACCACTGTAAAAATATATACTATAAGACCAACCATGATGCTGCAGCCTATACACTACCATCACCGCTTTAGTCTACACCTTCATCCCATCGGCCACCTCTGCACATGAATGAATGAGCTCATATTCAAATGACACCACAAAAAACTGGCACTTGGAAAGAAACATAGAATATAAACATCTGTAGAGATTTTCTTCATGCTCACGACTCAATAACTGTATTAAAGATGCAGCAGAGAAGGTGGGATTGTGGTAATTAAATGTTTTGTAAATGCACGAAGAGGGAAAAATTAATTTTCTTTATTAACAATTTCACCCCCCCATTGTTAGAGACGCAGGAACAAACACAAACCCATCCTCCTAATGAAGAAGGTAGGAACGTGTTTGTTCTTTAACCTTTTTGACAAATA
This sequence comes from Aphyosemion australe, assembly GCA_006937985.1. Lineage (NCBI taxonomy): Eukaryota > Metazoa > Chordata > Actinopteri > Cyprinodontiformes > Nothobranchiidae > Aphyosemion > Aphyosemion australe. The sequence goes on from SSNS01000066.1 coordinate 1,712,180, forward strand.
CAAAATATAAATAGGTGAACCTCGCTGTGACTTGACGATATCGGACACACGTTTAAGTTACACAGGTGGTTATTTCTTGTTTACAAACATGGTGAGCCTTTATCAAATGAAATGTGCTTCCCAAACAACGTGATATTAATTTACAACTAAGAAGTCGTGTTTTTGTTGTTTTTTATTCTTTCATTTTTTGTTTGTTTTTGCTTTGTTTTATTCTAATATACATTTATATAAAACCCAACTTTTAGACCATGTCTTTAAGCAAGGAAGCAGTCTCCATCTCTTTGCAAAAACAAATCATTTATAAACATAATGCCTTAAATCCTCTTTTAATACACAACGTCAACAAACAGCAACCAGCCAAGAATCTTGTGAAGTTGCATTGCTGCACGGCCCGAGTGTTCACAGGAGTGAGCACGGCTCCGTTTGGCCCATACAGGCCACCGTAAAACACAAAGTCTCTCTTGATTTGGATCTGCTTCCATTTAATATTCCTCTTGAGATGCGGTGTGGATAAAAACACTCTCAGATGGACTTACTTGCAGACTCCTAACTTCCTGTTTCAAACATTTGATTTCAAAGCAGTGCACTTTCATTTTTTTGTTTGGTGAGAAAACAACACAGTGAACCCAGATGGATTTTCAGTTCATGAGAGCAGACAGTTGGGGTAAGTGTTTCTCTACAATGCTACAGCTCTTCTCAGCCTCTACCTCCATCCTTTCTTCTCTGCATTCATCTCATCACGCCCAAAACAAACTTTCAGTAGCCTTCAAACACACCAGTCCAAACCTGTTCATGTCAAGATATCAAAGCATAACAATACACTCAAAAGAAAATCATTCAAAAATCCACTAAACCACTTTTGAAAACTCAAATACTTCTTCTTCCACAGGTTTTCGTTCAATGCACGTTCTTTTTCAATCCAGGCTGCCTCAATTTGCTTCTCCCACTCTGTCTCCAGCACCATCCTTCTGTCCCGATTGTCCTAGAGTTCCATCATGACTCAACACTGTAAAATTCACATGATGTCCAGGAATGTAGATATGACAAAGTAGTAAGAGTTTTTTCTTTGTTCTTAATTCATTTTAAAAACCTTTGAAAAGCATGACTGAATGCTGCTGGGTAGTTGCTGTTGCGATCAGTCTCTTTTGAAATCCTCTGCTGTACAAAGTCCGACTCAAAAGATGAGTTCCTGTGAAATGGCAGTGGTGATATGAGAGATCCTCATCCAGCTGGGGGGTTGCTCTGCTGCTGTTTAAGCCTGAAGCACGGGGAGGACAGAAAGAAAAAAAAGTGAAATGAAACATCTCAAACTGTAAAATGTGGCGTTTCAGTCCCAAAACAAACTCCAAATCAGTTCTCACTTAGGCTGCAGGGGTATAGAGATGGGCAATATGTCAAATTTAATCGCTACACCAGGAGCTGTTCCTTTAATGACATCTTAGAAAGACTTTGTAGCAACTATCAAGTATACACTCACCGGCCACTTTATTGGGTACACCTTGCTAGTACCGGGTTGGACCCCCTGTTGCCTTCAGAACTGCCTTAATCCTTCGTGGCATAAATTCAACAAGTTACTGGAAACGTTCCTCAGAGATTTTGGTCCATATTGACATGATAGCATCACACAGTTGCTGCAGATTTGTTGGCTGCACATCCATGATGCGAATCTCCCGTTCCACCACATCCCAAAGGTGCTCTATTGGATTGGGATCTGGAGACTGTGGAGGCCATTTGAGTACGGTGTCATGTCATTGTGTCATTGTCATGTTCAAGAAACCAGTCTGAGATGATTCAAGCTTTATGACATGATGTATTATCCTGCTGGAAGTAGCCATCAGAAAATGGGTACACTGTGGTCATGAAGGGATGGACATGGTCAGCAACAATACTCAGGTAGGCTGTGGTGTTGCAACGATGATCAATTAGTTTTAAGGGGCTCAAAGTGTGCCAAGAAAACGTCCCCCACACCATTACACCACCACCACCAGCCTGAACCGTTGATACAAGGCAGGATGGATCCATGCGGTGGCCAAGTGGTATGAGTGTTCGCCCCGGCACTGGGAGATCGGGGTTCAAATCCCGGTCGGGTCATACCAAAGACTTTGAAAAAATGGGACCCAATGCCTCCTCGCTTGACACTCAGCATTAAGGGGTTGAATTGGGGGGTTAAGCCTGGTTTATACTCGGTCCGTCTGCATGGAACGGACGCATGCAACGCCATTTTGCGTCTGTGCAAGGGCTCTCCGACAGGCTCCCAGAGGGTGACGGAGACATGCCCCAAATTTTAAACATCCGTCGAAAGTGATGGAGACCGCAAGCTTGTGATTGGTCAAGATGATGCTTCCTGTAACTTTGTCACCAGCACCGCCGTTGCTCTGTCAATAAGTAAAAAAATATTTAGCGGCAGACCCAGAATAGATTGAAGAACGCATCGCGAAAAAGTCCGAAAATATGAACGTTTATTCACCCGTGACTGAAGGAGTACAAAATACGGAGCAAACGTGGATGGAAACGACGGGAAACGTGGGTTTAGAGGTGGCGACTGGATGAAGAGGTGGAGGAGAATGAAAGACAAATTAGTATGTGTTATAAAGTCTCTGAAATACATTAAAACAATGTAAACACATGAGTAAATACACTATCGTGAACCGGATACATGAGTGTCATGGTGGCAGGATATCAAAGAATAGCGCTACGCCCTCTGTTGTCCTGGCGGGGAATTGCTTTGCAGCACTCCGCTGCCTGAACAGAAGTTCGAATGTGAAAACCTTTCAGACGCTCCATGCGCGTCTCTCCGTTGCGGAGCTCACAGAGAGTATAAACCAGGCTTTAAACCACCAAGTAGTTCCAGAGCGCGGCCACAGCTGCAGCTCACCGCTCCCCACCATGGGGATGGGTCAAATGCAGAAATTTAATTTCACCAGTGTGCGATGATGACTTGGAACTTTAACTTTCATGTTGTTGACGCCAAATTCTGACCCAGAATTGAGACTCATCAGACCAGGCAACATTTTTCCAATCTTCTATTGTCCAGTTTTGGTGAGCCTGTGTGAATTTTAGCCTCAGTTTCCTGTTCTTAGCTGACAGGAGTGGCACCCGGTGTGGTCTTCTGCTGCTGTAGCCCATCTGCCTCAAGGTTCCATGTGTTGTGCAAATTAATTGCCCTTTGGGACCAATAAAGTTTTCTGAATCTGAATCAAAGAAGCTCTTCTTCATACCTTGGTTGTAACGAGTGGTTATTTGAGTTATTGTTGCCTTTCTATCAGCTCGAACCAGTCTGGCCATTCTCCTCTGACCTCTGGCATCAACAAGGCATTTTCACCCACAGAACTGCTGCTCACTGGATGTTTTCCCTTTTTCGGACCATTCTCTGTAAACCCTAGAGATGGTTGTGCGTGACAATCCCAGAAGATCAGCAGTTTCTGAAATACTCAGACCAGCCCGTCTGGTCACGTTCAAAGTCGCACCTTTCTTCACCGTTGTGAAACTCGGTTTGAACTGCAGCAGATCGTCTTGACCATGTCAACATGCCTAAATGCATTGAGTTGCCACCATGTGATTGGCTGATTAGTAATTTGCGTCAACGAGCAGTTGGACAGGTGTACCAAATAAAGTGGCCAGTGAGTGTATTTTAACTGCAAACTTTCAGCCGTCTTAAACTTCTAGGATTTTAGCTTCTCCCACGGGCCTCTAATGCATCACAGCTTCCTCCCACCTGGAAACACCTCCAGAGCTTTATGAGAAGTGGGGGATTTAGTGGCAGAAGACAAGGTTAATGTCTCAACAGAAGTTAGCAAGAAGATTCTAAAGAAAAACAGCCCTGGATCTTTTATTCAGGCTTGGTTTGAATTGTCTTCTGATGTGATCACTGCTCACAAGGATTTAGGCTTTTTCTATATTCCTTGTTTTAGTGATTATGGTCACAAAACAGATTTTTCTTTTTGAACTCTGCTCCAAACTGCACATTAGTGAAGGGTTGTTGTTTTATCTGGAGGTAATGAAGGTTAGAGAGTGGATATCTAAGACTTACCACTGCATCAGTCTATAGTTTAGACAGATTCAGTGGCTAAATGTGCATTCTAAAATATCTGAATATCGACCATGTGTTATGATAAAGAATAGTAATATTTATTTTTGGCCATACTGCCCAGCTCTATACGGGAATTTAAGTAACATTAAAAGGTTTTTGGTAGAAAAAATATAACAGAACATTTTTCATGAATGGATCATGGATAAGGAATGAAAATCTTCAGCTGCTTTCATTTCAGGCAGCAAAACAACCAGCTGACGTTGCTCTATTTATCCAAGAATCATCACTGACAATGATTCTGAGACATCTTTACAAGTGGAGACGAAGGACAAACAGATGCTTAATGTGCTGGATGAAACCCTGAAAGTGCCAAATGAACTGAGAAACATCTTACCTGATGATTCATTCGTACCATTACCTTTCACCTGTGTTAGTTTTTTCTACAAAAGCCTACCGAACACCACAAATCTACAACTTCACATCTCTAGAGTCAGAGTGAAGCATTTCCCATGACAGCATAATGGATGGAGTGGTAAAAGTGAACAAATGGTTGCTAATAAAGAAGAGTTGGAGGAAAAGATGAAAATCAGGACAGAAGGATGAAAGAAAGCAGAGGAGAGACAAACGTCGGCAAGGAGGAGAGAAATGCCCAGACCAGAGAGCTTTGAAAAAGTCCTTTTTAGGGAATTTATAGCTGAAGAAGAGAAACGGTTAAATATTTAACTTGAAACTTTTAAAAGATGCAGCGTTGGCAGATTTCAGGTGTTTTGTATTTGACATTCTGCTGATTATTAATTCTCTACTAAAATCACATTAAACGCTGATTTTCCTGCTGTAAATATGAATACTGAGACTATAGACACTCAGAAATCTAAAGCACCAAATATTCAGAGCAAGCTGAACTTTCAACCTCTTAAAGTAAATTTACAATTCATGAGCTTTTTTCCCTCACTGTAGTTCATCCTTGGCTTCCATCATCCAATCATCCAACTGCATGAGTCACTCATCTGAAATCATCGTATTTAACATCAAAAGTGGCATGAATGAGAAATACAGACAGGAATTTTCTGAATGTGTGCACATATTTCTTTCTCTTCACAAATGCATTTCATTATGGGACACCTGAGTCCTCCGAGGATCTGTTTAGGGTGCAGAAGAATGATTCCCTTCATCTTCTGCCTCCACTTCCAGCGTCAGCTGTCAGGGGAGGCAGTGAGTGAGGTGCTGGGCGGGCATTTCAATGAGGCAGGCGGTGCCGAATCGTAAACAGAGACCAGCGTCTGTCAGTGCTCTGCAAGTGTGAATAAGACACGTCGGTGTGTGCTTACAAGAGGATCTCCCTTAGCAGCAGTGTTAGCCTCCATGTAGTTTGTAGTTTTTAAAAAAATCTGTACTTCTGCTCTGGAGAGTTTGCTATTCTACACAAAACAGAATCATAAAAGTTGTTTTCAGTTGATTTCAACCTAACGACCTCTCCCGCTGACTGCTCTGGGAGCACGGGGACACCAGGTCTGCATGATGAGATGAGAAAGTGAGAGAAAAAATAGAAGGGAGAAATGACAAAAGAAGAAGGATGCAGAAGGTGCAGGGAATTATTTTTGTTTGTGCTTTGGTTTTTCAGACCTACCATGCATGCATTTAGACCCAGGAGTCAACAGGCTGGGGCTTAACGTCACACGCGTCCACCAGACTGACCGCAGGCCTGTTACTCCTGATATAGTGTTTCCTATTTGTGTCATTCTGTAGCCACAGGTGGATGGGTTAGGGGGGGAAATAAACACATAGTAAAACAAACAAAAAAAAAGGTCATTACATTTGACACATAGGCTTTGCACACACATGCATCCAGGATCAGAGAAGCCAGTGTTAGTTCTCCGCCTTAGCTTTGGAAAGAAGTCAGAGTGGTAACAGAACAGAATAAAAACATGCAAATCAAAAGAGAGCAAAGTCTGAAGCTGCATTAAGCAGGTAGAGGATCATCTAAGAGAAGCACAGCCGAGAAGACCCGTAGAACCGCAGGCTGCTGTTGTTCCTGCTGGTGGAGTTTGTGAGCTGCCTTCAGAATCTGTCCTTTCAAGCAGCGACAGCTCAACCTTTAGTCATGCTGTAACTCTTCATCTTACCACTTCATTCTGCAGTTTACAACTAGAATTAAAAAACATTGTGCACCACAGCACCACAGCAGAAAAACATTAACCTACTGTTATGAATGGTAAAATTAAATAACCAACAACTTAATTTTAGCTTCAGTTTTTGGAAACGTTAAAGACCAAGTTCACTCACTAAGTGATTGCTTTGAGAGTCGATCTCTGTGGGAAAAAAAAGCTCTGGCGCTCCTGTTTCAGGAACTCAAAATAAGCCAGAGGAGTGGGTAGTGGAACACGGTGGGATTTGGAGTCTTATTTCCTGATTTTCAGACATCTCTCCTCTGATTGGCTAACAGCAACACGACTCTACCACTGACTCTGTTTGCTCTGCAACGTTGATGTTTTATCTCCACAAATAACACAAGCCTGGAGGAGTTCTGCTGTGTGGTGGAGTTGCTAATGCTAACGGTTAGCTTCTACTAGCTGAGACGTTTTCTGCTGTTTTCTGAAGGCTAAACCAACAACAGCCTTCCCCGTCGCAAACCAACATGGGTGAGTCCATGAATTCAATGTGACATAGATCTAAGCATTTCCCCGTCTATTTTCTATCAGCGGCTAATGCAGGAAATAGGGGTAGAAGAATATTTTCACATTCAGTCTGCATGTGAAACTCAGAGTGACCGATCACATTTCAAAATAACTTTTACTAACAGAGACCATGTTTGTTTCTGATGCAATAAAATCCCTCAGACATCAAAAATTGTTTCCAACCACACCTGCAGTCTCAGCAGCATTGTCTGTCTCTCCAGTAGTGTGTTGATAGATACTTTCAAACATGTTCATGTTCAGATATTTACTAATATGTCTAGCTGTGGATGAATAATGAGGAGTGCAAATGAAAATAATCTAAATCAAATCATTTTTACATTATTTAAATAACAATCACATTTTTGTTGACTTGATGATTTTGGCTCCCGTTCAGAAAAGTTTTAACACCCTTGACTTAGATGATGAATCTTAGCATAGAAACATCCTCAGAAGTTAATTTAAAACTGCAGAGAAGCAAATATGTAACCATTAATATGTTTATGGTAAATGATCGCAAGCAGACTCATTACTGAATGCATTTCTGAGTCACTAAAGGCAATTACCAAGCACTCTAATAGATAAAAACTTAACAACCAGAAGTACTTGAAAGTCATTTGACATGTCAGCCATCCTCTGAGGCCATTATCTTCTGACTCCACTTTGTGGCTCAGCTCAACAATAAACAAGCTGTGGCTGCAGTGTGAACCGTCTGCATAATCAGCAGACGACCTCTTGATAATTCCAGTGCGTTCATTTCTGAACCGCGGCTCGTCTCCAGGAAGCGTGCTCGTCGGCGATTCTTTTAATCAGGCTCAGATTAATTACCTAACAAACTCCAAAAAGCTTACACTCAATTAACTGGTGGCTCCCACATCTGAGACAGTGGCAACGCTAACAGAGCCTCATTAAAGAGTCCACGGTATTAAGAGCCTCTAATGAGGGCCACCACAGAAGACACAGAGAAGGACAGAGATGGTACATGTGACCGGATTTCAACATCAAATAGTTATTGCATCATCTGGACAATCAATCCTAACTCAGAGATCTGACTTTACCTTTAATGGTTCCCGTTCTGTTGGGTCTGCTGAGCCGTCATCTGTTCTATATTTGCAGTCCTTGTCCCTCTGATCAATGGTGGAGTACCCATCTAGTAGGATCAGAGAACAGTGATCAGAACAGTGATGTGATGATTTGGTTTTTGAGATGTGAGAAGCTTTCCTACACATAAACCACACGTGCATCCACACTCTTAGTTTGTGATTTGTTCCGGTTCTCGTGTTGGAAGCAGTCCGTAGATTTTTTAATAAACAGCGTGCTATGACGATTCCCTCCCCTCTGGGCTGTTAAGGCTTTCTGAATGCTGATGGTATCATCCCAGTTTGTTGTACAGGTGGTGTGATCAGACTCGTTTTAAACTCATGCCTCTAGCCTTTTTCCTGTCACACTGATCAGCATAGGTTTCAGCAATGCTACAAAAGTAATCTTTCACCACACCTGGGCTCACTTAAGAACCTCGGTTTGCTCTCAGGAATAATAAAAAAAAAGTTACAGGTTAGAACATTACTCAAATGTTCCTTAAAGTCAGGCTTCAACCATCCTCAACCTCAAAATCCAACATGGCTGCCCCGTGTGTAAAAATATTTAGGAAATAAAGCTCTGCTCTAAGAATCTAAACTCTCATCCATGGTCCTGCCCCATCTCCATTAGTTAGCACGTTCCTCTAGCATTTAGCTGTTTAAATGATGACAAATACACTTTAATCAACTTGTTGAAAGCAGTTACCATGGTAAAGCACATCTGATGTTCCTGACAGTAAAGTTAGATCCATTCCCAGACCTGATTTCAGACAGAGTAGAGAGGCTGCAGCTCATCCATAAATGAGAGAAAATGCAGCGTTTGGTTAGTTAGCTTGACAACTTTTTTAGCATCATTTTGTAGGAAAGATCTTTCTAGAATGCTCTTTAACCACAACCACTGGTAAGTTCGTCTCCGATCCGTGTTAGCATTTAGCCCAGTTAGCTACAGCTCTAGCTAGGCTAAAACAGAGTTACGTAAATGCTTTTTTGTTATAATATAGCGGGAAATTTGTGTATTTCTGACTATTAGGATAACATTTTATCTAGCTAAACGATGTGTCTTTTGAAAATAGGTTTCCTCTCGGGCCACCGCTACAAATCTGAGACCAATCGTAGCAACCACCTCTAATGGAGCATCGAGCCGCTCGGTAAGCATTTTCCCCGCAGTTCATTTTTAACAGCAGAGACGGACTGGCAGTCTGTTTATTTTTGTAAAGTCCACAACTGCATTCTGGTCAGCAGCCAGGGACTCACAAACCATCTGGCATTCCATTGATTTATATGGTGGGGCGACGTGCTATTTTAGGAAGAAAAGAAAAAAAGTCAGCGCAACAGTTTGGTTCCGATTCGAAACACCGGTCCAACACGCGGGTCTGCGGACCGTTGTTTTTATTTCCTTTGCTGACACTGAGCTGGTTGAGGCATATCGTGAAACGCCTTCATTTGGCTCGGTGAGCCAGTGTAACTTGTGCCAAAGTAACCCAGGCTGACTGGCTGTCCCTGAGTCAGGAGAGCGCTGCAGGGCAGGTATCGCGGATCTAGTTGACTGCGTCTTGATTTCATAAAATTTGATGTGTAATTATGATGTATTTTTGCAGAAAAAAGACAAGTGTTGCTACTTTTTTTGTTCAGTTTGCGAGTGGCAACAGGAAATTATAGTTATTGTTCTCATGTGGTCTCACACTTGATTATTTCAACAAGCTGTTTCCCTAATAAAATAATTATATCTGCGGAAATTCAATTCTGAACTGATTGTTTTCTCATTGCCATAAAGTTTTGTATCCTGCATACAAAATTAATTTTACGAATCCCTGACTGAAAACAGCTATTTGCTCTACTACAAGGCCTATGATATTTCTATATAAATAGTTTCTGGCAGATGCTATTCTACTTTTAGTCATTTTGGGGTTAATACATATAATGCAAAGGACCATGTGGGTGTACAGCCAAACTTACAAAAGAGAAATAAAGTCATTGTAATGCAGAGCAAAATATTCATAGGCAAGCTGGATGTGATAAGTTTTTGCCATAGTAAAAACACGGTGAGTTAAGCTGTAAATTGCAACTGCTCCAATGTAGGAGAAGCAACATAGTCTATATGCGGTCTCCTGAGATGTCAGCTTTTGGCAAATCATCCAAAGAAGGCACAACACCGTTTTTGGAGTAATTTTCAGTCCAGGTTTGCTGCCGATATGTGAAGTGACCAGCCAACACCTAAACTCATTCTGGTTTTAGATCTTTTATGGGCGCTCGTGCTCCTTTTCTGAGAAGAATAACGACATCTTCTGGGCTCAGAAGCAGCTGCTAGACTTGCAAAGTCCGCCATTTTCCACAGTGAAAATATAGTTTTTTATTCAATTCTATATTCAACTTTTAATGATGGCTGTATTTTAAAATCTTCTGATCAAAACAACATGCATTTTTGTGAATGTAAAAATTATGAACATAATAACTGTGTGTGTGTGTGTGTGTGTGTGTGTGTGTGTGTGTGTGTGTGCTGTCTCTTCAATGTGTGTGTGAATACAATTCTTGTAGGTCCCCCTTCCTTCCGTCCCATCAAATCATGCTGTCAGGACACATTTTCAAAGGAAACGCAAAGCCTTCAAACAATATACAAGGGATGTTGTGTGCTTGCCTTTGTCTTCAGCATCTGTAATGCGCATTCCTAGAGGAGAGTCAAGAGCGAAACTGGCTGAAAATGGTCTCATTGGAAAGATTTCCTTCACATCTGAGTGGTCTGAAGCACAATTTAAAGAGGAAATCACAGCCATTTTCAGAAGAACATTTGCCCTACCTGTGGACCAGACATTCCCATTCGAATATATGAGTACTCTACAAGGAAGCAAAAAACTAATCAAACCCAATGTTTCCTGCAACTTTATTTGGGGAGGCAAAGAGGTTGCTTCGATTTGTTCCAGCACATGTCTATACATAATGGCAGGAATGCATAAACCTGCACAGGTAAGCATTAGAGGGAATTAGGTGTAAAATTTGTTATAAAATAAGCTATTAATTTACTCAATTTAAGTGGGATAATGCACCCATTTTCTGTGTTCATCAAAAGATGTTAAAAATTGCTTACATAATTAACAAACAAAAATCTCAGTATCTTACCAATAATAATAAAAATCCAACATAGAAATTTCCCTACAATGTTTAGTTTGTTAGATATTTTTTAACAAAACCTTTAAAATGAACTCAGTCATCATTAACCAAGTCATCCTTTTGGCCACAAACATTCAGAAATTTGACAGACTGCATTTTGTGAAAGCCATTCTATAAAGCGAAAAGTATATGTAATACACCTTATTTTTTATTTAAACTTATCAGTTTGGTTATCACTTGTCTGGAGCCTCTTTAGACATGTTAATTTTAACTTTCTGTAGGATGAACCAGAGGAAATCTCAGACAGCGACTTTGAAAGTCCAGTCCGCAGGAGAAGGCGAGGTAAGCTAATCTAATTAATAAATACAAATGCTGTTAACCCTAGTTTTCAGAATGTTGTCTTTACAAGACTACCTGTACCTTTCCCCATTTATTTATTATTCAAAGTATAGATTATATTTACAAAGTATTAAAGAGGTAGCCATAATTTTTGTGTACATTTATTTAAAATCAAAATCAGTTTAGCACATTTAAAAACAACTAAAGTTGACCAGAGTGCTGAACAATAATCCAGGGCTACAGCAATGACCAATAAAATTTATAAAAAAAGATTGACCAATGAGGAATAAAATGAAATAGATTAAAACAGTCAATTTTCAGGTGTTTCAACTTGTCTTTTTGTATACTGATTTTTAAAGCAGTCCTCAATTCAATAATTACAGTGTCACAGACCTCAGAGGAAGATGAGCTCCAACACCAGGAAAATGAAGACTTACTTTCTGGAAGGGAACGTGGCCGACCACGGGAACTTGAAATGCAGGCAACAACAAGTATGTTGAGCTGGATCTTGTGTGTTTTATTTCTCACTCACATTAAATTAATTTGGTGTTATTTTAGATTTTTTATTATGTGTGATCTGCATTTAATCTAATACAAAGTCAAATAGAAATGGTGCCTTGATAATTGTTATACCATCATGTACAGTCTTATTGTACAGCATATAAAGCGGCTCACCACACAGGTCCATAATGTAAATGTATCTTTGATCTATAAAGATACCAGCAAATTGCTAGCCTGGTCTGCCAGACACGCCCTGGTCTGGTAACTCTCCTATTCAAATAACCCCACCCCCTGAAAGTTCAGGACGAGATAGTCAGCGCTGAGCAGCGTACGTCACACACAGCGACGGTCAGTTTCTCATAAACAACGAAGACGGCATCTGAAACGGAGTTTGCTGTGGCTCTTTCCTCTGTTCTAAATGACTTGGACATGTCTTTAAAACCACAACAAGAATTAGCCTTTCGCCGGCCCCGCCCCCAGAACGGCTATTGTCCAATCACACATCATAGCAACCGTTACTATCCGACAACTCTAAACAAGATGATGAAGCTAAGCCTAATTTACTACTAAGCATTAGCCTCGATAGTAGTCGTGTCTCCTTCATTTCCCTTCAGAACCTCCTCATCGAGCTCAACCAGCAGCATGAGTGCTCCCCCCGCCCGCGGCTGGGCGGAGGTCCGCCTCCCAGACTATCCAAGACTCTTTTAGATAAGACACGGTGGCGGCAAATCAGCGTAATATTACCTCAACCGTGTGTCTTATAAACGCACATTAAGCCTATTGGCGCAACAACGGGTGGTGTCATGATCACGTGATGAATTAATGCCGAGCTCAGGCCGGGAACTAAAAATGAAAGTAAACACGGGCATGAAAAGTTACATTTTATTTACAGAATCAGCTGAGATGATAGTGATGCAGAGCGCCGGGAGCTTTTCTCCGTTAGAGCTGCCTGCAGCTCAGATCACCTTGACAACTGACATCTGACAGCTCACAGGGACACCGCCACCGCTCCTCGGATCCACGCGTCCCCGGACGCCGGACCTTCTCCCAAACTCCCAACTCCTTGTTCCCTGCTACGCTTCACTCAGCGGAGCCGACACTAATGTATCCCTCCACTGCATACTGTAACCCTTTTACCTCGATCTGGGTGATATTGAGGAGAAATTGCTCCAAAAAAATGTCGCTGACAAGCATCTGTCTACTTCTTTCCATCACGGAAATCTGCGGAGCTGCAGTATTTGATCCACTTATTGTCGGAGTTGGCAACAGTAACTAAGGGGGGCGGGGCTCGGCGACAGGTCAATTAGCGCTAAAAGCCTTTCTTCTAAAGAAAGATGTTTGTGCTGTTCTACCCACAGACATGTATACGTAGACGCCTCGTGGACTGGCGCTGTCGTAGTGGCCGGCCCCCCTTTTAGATGGGTCTCCATTCGCCCCTAGTGCATTCATTTCTACTGAGGAAGGTGCTTACCCAGTTAAAAAACACATCATTGTGTCACCTTTACTTGCGCTAATGGAGCAACATGTAAAAAATGCCAGAA
>SSNS01000066.1:1732331-1788939 GCA_006937985.1 Aphyosemion australe
AACACACACACACACACACACACACACACACACACACACACACACACACACACACACACGCACGCACGCACGCACGCACGCACGCACACACACACAGACTAACCTTGATTCTTCTCCATCAGTGGCAGAGTGGTGTCATCATAACCTGGTTTGCCGTTCTTGGTTGCTTTAGGAGTGACCGTCACTGTGGGCTGGGTGCAGAGATAAAACAAACAGCATCACACAGCTATCCTTCTGCTTAGTGTCACTTATTCACTGGATTTTATAAATTAAAAAACAATCCTAGCACAGAAATCTAGACCAACATGTGACAGACATTTAAATTGAAGTAAAACACGTGTGTGATTCAGGGCATAAGGCAAAGCGGATCAGAAAATAACTTTAATAGCCCAGTTGACTATTCATTTTATTTTTCATTCAGGGGACCCATGAGCCGACTGGAAGGGGAGGAGACTTGGGCTCTCAATAAAATCAACACAAACAGCCGACTGCAACCACTTCAGATTTAGGACAAACTACCAGAGTCCCAAAAAGAAAAACACCATTTGAAGACAACAAAAGACGTTTGGACCTAGAAAACGGCGACTGATGTTTAGCGCTAGCTCGTTACCTCTGGCAATGTGGGTTCCGGTTCCAGTGGACATGGCCTAGGGATGATGGCCGACGGGAGGAGTGAGTGTTCCGTGACCGTGTTTGCGTTTAAAAGCTAGCTTTTTTTTGGAGATTTGCTATTGGAGCTTTAATTGTCCTGTCAGAATGGTAAATTGCTTGTATTTATATAGCACCTTCTAGAGTCCTACAACTCCCCAAGGCACTTTACAACACTCTAGTCATTCACCCATTCACTGATCAGAGCGATTTGATATCACATTTTGCTAAAGTCAGCTTCTCACTGGGCTGTGAAAACATTTTGAGAAAATATGTCAAATTTTTGTTGGAATCACAGGATCTATAGGACATAGATTAATACAGCTGTAAACATGGCCGGGCCATGTAGGATATACGACAAACAAATTCTGACAGCCAAGAATATTTCAATTTAGTCACTAAGTGTCCTAATTTGTTTGAAATTTACCTTTATTTCATTCATAATTTTGTTGCCAATCCCTCCCAAAAGTGTCTCACATTCTTTAAACTTCCTCACTCACAGAAACAAAGATGTCTGCAATGATTGCAGCTACTTTGAGATTAAATTAGTCTTGCAAATTATTTCAAAATGTTCAAAGTTCCTGTGAGGATCTTTGATTCACATAATGAAATTGAAAAGCTGGTTCTAGTTCGTCACTAACCGTCTCATCCCATTGATTAACTGGTTTAAAGCAGCAATCCGGAGTTTTCCCCTTTCAGGAATTACGTATGATTTTTCAGAAATCCGTAAAAGTGATTCTCTTATCATGTAGTGTGAGATAATGTAAGTGATGCATCTTTATTTTTTTTGCTTAGCCTGCCCCCTGCCCCATAAAATCCATGCAATAGGAAACTGAGCACCGACCAGAACTTACCAATAGTGTTAGACTACCGCTTACGTGCTTCAAATTTAAGGAAGTACCTCGGCTGATGCAGAGTTGATGAACTTTTCACAGACAAGTAAGTCTTTAAAATATAAATATATGAAAACACAACATGACATGAGAATAATACTTGCAAAACAACATGTTTAGCTCTGTCGGCTACAGAAGCACACTCATAAACAAGAAACGTGCAGTTGCCATCTTAAACTACCAAGCTGACCCAACTATTAGTGTGATACGCTTGTCAGCCACTAGATGGTGCCATCAGATAAAAGAAATACTCCGGAGAGCTACTTTAAGTGTCTTTGCACATACGACCCAACCCCAATTGTTGCTGATTGATAGAACAAAAACATTCTTCATATTTAAAATTCAAATAACAGAAAAAGCTGCATCAGTTTGTGCAAACTGGTGCATGAAAACACATTTTAAAGCAATTTATGTTGGACCATTAAAGACCAAGTTCACTGAGAAACCATTTGTTACTTGTTATTTTTTAAATATGATCGATCACTCTGAGTTTCACATGCAGGCCTAATGTAAAAATAATCTTCTACCCCTATTTCCTGCATAAGCCGTCGATTGTAAATAGATGTCGTGAATAAAATAAATAGCCATAAAATAAGGAATTAAAGGCTGAGGCCAAGTTTCAGTGAAAGTGCAAAACAGATCCAGCAACTCAGGCCTTGTCTGCCAGTCACTGCTCAAAAAAGGAGCAAATGATTCACAGTGTGGGGAAACAAAGTCTAGAAGGTCAGGTGGTGTTTCTACAGAACCACATACGTAGATAAGGAGCTGGGTGCAGAACCGAGAGGAGGATGGGGAAAGATGAGGACATTGTATGCTCGTGAGAGATGGAAAAGTACTGTGTTGACACTTAAAAAAGCCACTCAGATCTACGTCACACTATAAATGAGTATTCACGGCCTCACCCATCTTGGCTCGTGATGGGGATGGCTGTTGTTGGTTTAGCGTCCAGGAGAGAGAAAAGCACATCTCGACTTGTAGAAGCTAACTGTTAGCATTAGCAACTCCACAACTATGGCAGAACTCCTTCAGGCTTGTGTCATTTGTGGAGATAAAACATCAACGTTGCAAAACAAATGGAGTCAGTTGTAGATTTGTGCTGCTGTTAGCCAATCAGAGGCGAGATGTCCAAATATCATGAAACAAGAGTCCACATCCTGCTTTTTTTTACTCCCATCTCTTCCAGCTATCTTCTAATTCCTGAAACAGGAGCACTAGATCTTTTTTTCCCACAGAATGAGGCATTCATTTATACTAGAGACCACTACAAATGTACAGTATTGAAAAAGACAAGTGAACTTGGTCTTTAAGCTTTGAAAATGAACCTGAACACTAGAGTGGTGTACCTGAAAGTGGCTTTTGTTCCAGCCATCCTTGGTCAAAGCGTTCCTCAGTTCCTTATAGCTCCACACCGTCTGCAGCACGTGCGATGCGGCCTTTGTTTCACGAGCTGATTGGCTGAGGGGGTGGACAACATAGAGGGATTAAATAAAGGAAGTTGTAGAAGATATCAAAGCAAGAAACTCACTCCAACCTAAAGATGGTAGAAGTTTGTGCGCTAGGTTGGTGCTCGTGCAACCAGTCTCTTTATTCAAAGCTTTTGTGCTCTGTTTTATTTCATTAGCCACCTCTGAGGTACCAGTATTAATTAAATGTAGATGGGGGGGGGGGGGTCCACATCAAAGGAAGGCTGAGAGGAAACAGCCATTCAGCCTGTGAATAAACTACATGCTGGTTAGCAGATCTTACTGTGATCAACACATCCACAAACTGGAACCAGTTCTCTGAAAAGGACTGTTGATCCTACAATACAAGCGTGATATGAGCAGGTTCAGAGCCTCTTGCCTGGATTAACATTGTGGCAAAACAAGAAGAGGCTACAAAACATCCGCCTGAATTCCTGGTTGTATAAGAAGCCACAGGTTCAGAGGCACCCCACCAACAACCCTGGCCTCCAGAGGTAAAAGCCTTATAATTAGTGTGTGTGTGTGTGTGTGTGTGTGTGTGTGTGTGTGTGTGTACGCGTGCGTCATGCCTGTAGGTGTGTGCCTGTGTGTGTGGAAGGTAAGCTCCCTCCCATCAGAGGCACGCTACACTGAATACTAACAAAAACCTCATGATGTAACTGACTTTCAGGGTCAAACAAAAACAATCATGTGTTCATTATCTCATTTATTTACATCTTCCATCACATTGGTTGACTGCACATTAGTGTAGTATAGTAAATCAACATGATTAACACGCACACACAGAAACATCCAACAGCTAACTCATCACACTGGACTCCTAAGCTCTGCCCAGAAGCTTCATCCCATCAAAGATTCTAATATTCCAGACTCTGTTTTGTCTGAGAATATCTCTGAAGTTTCACCTCGTCCTGTTGATGGCGACCAGCTTCTCGATGGCCAGGGCCTGGATGAGAGAGCGAGCGTTTTCTGAGCTGTCTGTAACAATCTCATGAATGGTGTTCAGGATGGCGACCACAGTGTCCTCCTCCAGGTTCTTGGCAGGTCGCTGCTGACCACTGGGCAGGTTGCTCACCAAGTCCCGCATGGCATAACTCCCTGTGAAGTGACGTTTTTATTACAATTAACCAAGCAGGCAGCTTTTTAAATGTCCTCAAGGTCAACAGGAGGGTTTCTCATTTCTTGCACAATATAAATTAAAATATGCTCTCAGCAGCCAATTTATTAGGTACATCTGTTGTTAACACAAATATCTAAAGCCTGGTTCACACGATAGGATAATCGTGCTGATTTTTGACCTGATCCTCTACTTCCGACAATCTTAAGAATGCACCCAATTACCGTATGAGCGCCAAACATAATCTTGTTAGATATTCCTACCTTGTGTGTTGTGTTACGAGTGGTCTGGTCAGCTTGGAAACATGTCTTGGACCACTCTGATCATAAATCAGGACTTCAAACATGTTGGTCTGACTTTCGAGGACAAACAAACGTGCTACCTGTTGAATGTGACATCTAGCCAATCAAAAAGCGAGGTGACAAAAGCACGCTGTCCGCTCCTCCTCCACCACGTTTGTTTACTCCGAAGTGTAGTTTTTGCCATGTTTCTGCACACTACACATTGTGGGATCAAAACTGGTGTATCTGTGATTTTTTTTACATGTGCGGTCTCACATGTTTTGAAAATTGGCAGACAAGTTATGAGTTCAGTTGTGTGAACCGGGTCTAACCAGCCAGTCACAGGCTGCAACTCAAGGGTTTTAGATGTCTAGATGTGGTGAAAATGGCCTAACTTTTCGTGAACACTGTGGCACTGATCCATGGATAAAATAAATCACTCCTACTTATGAGTGGCATGATCTCAGCCAACAATTAGGATTTTTTAATGAGTAAGTTCACTGCTTTGTACCAATCAGATCCTTGTTGCGGCGGTCGATGGACAGGTTGCGCAGGGCGATGGCCACAGCTCGGACCACCTTATCAGAGTCGGAGCGCAGCAGCTCCACCAGGATGGGGAGACCTTTCTCCTTCCGCACTGTGGCTCGGATGTAGCTGGACCACTGCAGAGCAAAAGGGAGATCATAATGTCACTGCTTCGTGTTCACACAATCACTAAACTACGCTCTACACAGTGGGGCTCTAAATGGACATGTGATCTCATTTGTCTACATTTAAACATTGCTGGATTTTACTTCTCATGTTTTGTAACATGAAACATTAACATTGACATAAAAGGGATTCTCTTCTTAGTGCTGGTACCCCAAGAGATGTAATTAGGCAGAGAACTGGCTCTGCTGAGCCACTAGAGGGCAGTGGTAAGCTGTGGGGAAACATGCAAAGCTGCTGAGGGAAGGAATGAGAAGGATTTAAAACAGAAGCTCCGATGTCCTCTCAGGGACCAGGACATGCTTTGTCCAGCTAACAGATGAGATATCTTAATGATGCCAAAATATCCTGAGCACAGCTTACTGTTCTGATCCACTTCAACAGGTAATTTACCCTAAGGGTGGAATGATTTCACCCAGAGATGCTCCCCGAACCTAAAATCACGTCATCTGATTTATTGAAAACTTTATATTAAAGAATCAGGGATATCTACATAAATACAAATATTTCAGAGAATTTCTGTCTCAAGTGAGATTTTAATGCTGCTGAAAGTGGAAAACAGAAGGATACGTTTCGACTCTGACACACAGGCGTGGAGAGAAGCACTTTTAGTGAGAATACCAATGAGGGCTGAGTGCAGACAGTCTGCTGAAAAACAGGTGACCACTCTGTCCTGTGGTGCTAAGTGTAAGCTAGCATTTGACAGCCAGCCTTCCGTGTTGATAATTTACTGCTGCCTGCGAGCCGCTCGACCTCTCAGCAGCTCCACAGCCTCTGATTGGAATAAATACCTGACTATGGCTGGAGAGGTGCTCCTCTCATCCACTATGAGCAGCACTACAAATGAGTGGGCTACACATTTAGTACTGAGTAGGCTTTATTTCATCATACAAATGCCTGAATATACTCTGTTTAACATGATGCTAATGTCTATGCAGAGGCACATCTCCCTAACCTACCTTGACATTATTTTCCACCCGTACTTTACGTGTTTTAATGCTACTGTAGCTCATTTTTTTCAAGAATAAACTTTGATTGCAGGTATATTAGTTCAGAAGTGCTGTTTAAACAAACAGCTGATGTTCCTGAATGCTTTCTGTGTCTGAGAAGCAGTTTGGATACACGCTGCTGCGAGGGATTTACACCCAACGTCTGAAACACGCTGACTTAGCAGCTGGAGATTAAAGAGTCAAAATAGTCTATGGATAGTGTTTCAAGCAATCTTTAATAATGAACAAAAAAATTTAACTGTGAAGGCAGGTCTACACAGTACTCCTTAAGTATGTGCATTAATCTATCAACCTAATATTTTGAAGTTAATTTTGCTTTTAATAAAGCCTTTATTCAAAAGCTATATAAAAGCATATTTGTTAAAGCCATACTATGCATTTTTTTCATATTTTTAAATCATCTTCTTGAGCCAGTATGTGCTAAAATGACCCTTCACAGGGTTAATGAAATCACTCAGACCCCACCGCCCTCTGTGGCCAGAATACCGCACTTGCAACTTCAGAGTGGCGGGCCGCCACCTGCTGGACTTGGTAAAGTGGAGCTGACATACCTGGTGCTGCAGTCTGCTTCCAGCATGTTTCCTGCATGTTTTAGATCGTGAACACAGCTGAGTTGTGTTAAAAAGACGAACGCACAGCGAGGAGATATGTTTCACTTTTGCTTTTACTAACAGACACTAGGGGGTGCTAAAAGCAAGCCAAAACTGCCAAGTGTTCCTTTAAGTTCATTCTGTGTTTTGGTCTTCTTAATCATTTTTGTCTGATTCCTATTCATACACAGAGTAGTAGAGGGCGACATCGTCCTTTACTGCCCACACATAAACAGCAAAGGAAGAGCCATCAGTAACACCTGTGACACTCCGACGAAGGCAACAGGAAGGAGTCGAAACTGTCAGCTGAAAGGTAGAGAATACAAATTTTACTACTCTGTGTATAAATAGGAATCAGACAAAAAGAATTAACTATATAAAAGCAAATACAGAAAAAAGTTTATTGCATATTTAATGAGGCCCAAGGCGTCTGCCTACTTTTGCCTAATGGGAAGTTGGTCTTTGGTTCAACGTGTTGCTGCTATCACAGCTTTATCCTTTTTACTTTTATCTGGAGCAAACTGTATTCCCTTTTAAGCTTAATTGCTAGTTCCTGTTGTAAAATATATCCTGCTGAAAGGCCACGACCAAGACAGAAGTTGTAAGAAAGTCAGTAATTAAGTTGAACGTCAGATAGAACATTGTGTTACTGCCTTGTGCCCTTCCCTAACCCGGGACTCACAGTCCACTGTCCAGCACTGAGGTTTTGCAGAGCCCCAGCAGCTGCCTCCAGGGTGTTGTAGTTCTGGCTCTCCGTCAGCAGAGATAGGTACAGCCTCACCACTTCTGGCTGGTACAGCAGCTCAAAGCCTGCAGGGGGACACAGAGAGAGACACAAACGCGCTGGTTAGAATCCCTGGCAGGACAGACGGGCAGACTCAGCTTTGTAAAGGTGCCGGCAGAACAGTGATGAAATTTATCTCAGTCTGTAGGGAGCTTCTTTTGGCACAGCAAGAGAAGACAGAAGCTTGGGTTTGTTAAAATGCACAATACCTCTGGTGATGGCAGAAAATCCTGTCAAATGCAGAAAACAACGAGTTGAAGGATTTTTATGAAAAAGTTTTTCAAACATAAAAAGAACAACAAAGCGGCTCCTCTGAATTCCACCGTCTAATACATTTCCACTTAGCAACACAAAAACATTACGGCTGGAAAATGACTCAAGAGGAGGTTATTGATCCAACATTCAAGGTCAAACTCCGAGCGTTTGAGAGGGAGGTTTATTTGACAAACACGGGACATTCGGCCACAGTCAATCATTAAGCTTCTCTCAGATGAGAACCTAATTACTTTTATCAGCTATTAGACCGAGCCGGCGCTGGCGCAGGGAGGGAGACGCACCAGTCAAATCAGATTCATCCATCAAAGGTTTTCCTTACTTCTAAACAAACAGAATAATTTGTGTTTTACAATTAAACACAATGACAGGATGGAGATGAAGGAACAAGGTCATCCTGAGGGAGTAAAACCCCTAGAAAAAAACAACGAATTGCGATTTAGAAATTCTCAATGGCTGGTGAAGGTCATCCAGGTCACGGTAATCCAAAGGGGTTCGAATGAAGGCACCTGGACTTCTTTGGTTTCTTGACGACGTTTTGCTTCTCATCCGAGGAGCTTTGTCAATTCTGACTGGGATATGGGAGGGTCGAACTTATAAACTGTAGCTGTCTGTTGTTGCTTAACGAGCAGAAACTACCTATGAATACCCCTCCTCCCTACCTCCTGAGGAGCGTTGGAGTCGTTAGCCTCTATTGTGTGGGAATTGTATTGATTAGGCGCAGGAGGGTGTGACCTAGAGTGAAACTGTTTGGGAATTAGGTTCAGAGCTGCATTATAGGTGAAAGTCCACATTCTGGATAGAGAAGATAAGATGGTCTGAGAGAGGAGTGAAGGAAGCCATCTATGTCAAATGAGAAAAACCTACATTAAATAGAGGAGGAGATCTCAGGTTTCGCCTTTCCAGCACCTACGATGCAGCTCTGAATCTAATTCCCAAACAGTTTCAGTCTAGGTCACACCCTCCTGCATCTAATCAATACGACTCCCACACAATAGAGGCTAAAGACTCATCGGGGGTAGGGAGGAGGGGTATTCATAGTTAGTTTCTGCTCATTAAGCAACAACAGACAGCTACATTTTATAAGCATGACCCTCCCATATTCCAGTAAAAATTGACAAAGCTCCTCAGATGAGAAACGAAATGTCTTCAAGAAACCAAAGAAGTCCAGTTGCCTTCATTTGAACCCCCTTTGAAAAATTCTCAATGGTTTGACAAATGAACAATCACTGATTTTATATTTTTATGATTTTGGGGTTTCTAATTCACTCATGTAAAAACATCAAGAAAATGACACAAAACTAGAGGTGAGGCATTTCAACAGGGAACATTGATGGTTACATAAAGCCTGGACCGACTCCTGCACTCCAACCCCAAAGTTAGTTGATGGAAAAAGAAG
This sequence comes from Aphyosemion australe, assembly GCA_006937985.1. NCBI lineage: Eukaryota > Metazoa > Chordata > Actinopteri > Cyprinodontiformes > Nothobranchiidae > Aphyosemion > Aphyosemion australe. The sequence goes on from SSNS01000066.1 coordinate 1,741,498, forward strand.
AAAAAAGTGCTAGATGAAACTTTTCCTTTACAGAAATACAGCTTTCTTCCTATTCTCTAAAACATCCCAAAAGAACTTTCACACTCTTCCCCCAAGCCCTCAAATGAAAGAGAAAAGAACTTACTGTGTTTTTCTGTGTCTTCTTAGGGCAGCTTTTATTTGAAAACCCCTGCATTATGTGGCCAGGGATGTTTAGCAACCCTGAGTGATTGATGCTTGCAGGCTCACCAGGATCTCTGTGTATCATCATTATTATCATTTATGACATAAAAAGTGTGATTTGATACAGATATGATTTAGTAGAACAACAGAAAACTGTGACTGAGGGCGGAGTGTGTGTTTTTCTGCTAGGGAGGTAACAGAAACACATAAAGTTACATTTGTGCCTCCAACATCTCACATCCATAATTTCCAGAGAGTGGAAGCCAGGGTGCACAGATTCAGACACATGGCTGTTAACACTCAGAAGCGATGGTTTTCTTCCCTGTGGCATTTCCCCTCAGGATCACTCCACCAGAATGTGTGTGGGAGGAACTGCCAGATCGGAAGAATGTTACTGGAGGTGCCGCTCGAGAAATGTCGAACTTCTTTTCAAAGAACTGAACGTTTAAAAGCTCCAAAGCACTCTTTAAAAATCTGGGATGTGTTTTGGTATGTAAGTGATCTCAAGATCTAGCACGAGCACAGGAGTGATCTAAAGAAGCAGCACAGTCAGGAGCTGTCAGAGTCTCAATGTAAGCATGTGCTAAAACATGAATAGATTTGTTCTGGGGCAGGAGGGAGAGCCGCTAAACTATACACTCAGCAACATTCTGCATGTGCCTCATATTTCTGGGTCTACTAGGTGCAGAGTCAGCAAACTAAGGACCACTGGGCTTCATGACAGACATTTCATCTCCAGAGCACACTCTTTCTTAACAAAGACAGCCATACTGAACCTTTACAACATTTGTCCATAAGTTTGTTTTCTGTTGCAGCATCTTTAAAATCCCAAAGAAAAAAGTAAGTCATGGTCTCCCTGGTGTAATTTTCTCATTGATGAGCCAGAAACTCATCAACTCATTCAGGTGATGTCAGAAATCTCTGACCTGGCCGCTGTTGTGTCTTCTTGTTTAACCCTTTTTTGGCAGACGTGAGCTCAGCTGTCACTCAGATCTACTAACTTTGTATCAGAACGGAAATGGAAATGAAATAGACATAAAGATACTAAATTAGATCCTGTATTTACTGCAGGTGTTTGTGGAATATGTCAAAACCTCCAAATGAAGGAAACCTGAAGGTCTGTATGTTACAACTAACCCATCTTGGGGTAAAGCTACGCTTTTATCTATGGCCATTTTTAATTGCACAGAATCAGCAGGTCGCCTAAACATATCTTGAGCATTTATTAGTAGATCATATGGTAAATGGCCTGTATTTGTATAGCACCTTCTTAGGGTTCTACAACCCCCCAAGGCACTGCACAACACAATCAGTCATCCACCCATTCACACACACATTCACACGCTGGTGATGATGAGCGCACTGACGGAAGCAAGACTGCTGAACACTGGCGCCACTGGTCCCTCTCTAACCACCAGAAGGCAAGGAGGGTTAAGTGTCTTGCCCATGGACACAACAGCAGCATTCTCTGGCAGGAGACGGAATTGAACCTACAACCTTCACCTTACTGAATTAGGAGAAACAATCTTTTATATATCGCCTCTCAAGATAAAAATCACGAAGCGCTGGACAACTCGCTATACTTCCTGAGCTACTGCTGCCCTATATGTTTATGTTGCTTGTATTAAATCTTGTTTTTTGATATTTTGTAAGAATAAAAAGGCTTTCTCCTACACACTTTGATAATTGCAGCATGTGTTGTTTGCTTAGTCAGAAAATGACAATGTTAGCAACAAATGATGAGCCTTTAGTTGCCATAGACACTAAAAATGTGACATATTCTGCATTTGGCTGTGGAGGTGTCCCTCATACAAAGCCAGTGGTGTTCCATCGACCTTGCATCAAAAGTGGTAAAGGCACAATTTTATAAACCTTCAAATTTTTAGGTGTTTTTCCTCCTAATGTTTGAGAACTCAGTCAAAGATGAATATTTTATGTAATATTCTAGGTTTATTGAATGCTTTCATGAACACATAATTAATACATTCAGTTATCAGCAGTATTTTAATGTAGCAACTGGTCAAGCAGCTAATTTTGATTTAAAATAACAATCACATTTTTTAATAACTAACCCACTAAACAAACTCATGAAAACAAATTTTCCTCATAATTTTATTACAACAGGATCAGTAACCATGAACAAATAGGCCACTGGCCTTTCACAGCCATCTATCACACTGATGCATAAAACAAAACAAACAATATGACATAAATACAAACGTTAACGTGTAGCTAACATCAGGACCGACTACCTGTGAGCTCAGCCCCATGAGCCCATTTCCAACACTTGTATGTTAGTGGGGCACACCACACACAGCTGTGGCCTCCTTATGAGACCCCTGCTGAGCTCTGATATAAAACTAGTACACACAAACACACCCAGGAAGCTCGCTCTGCTACACAGGTAGACGGATACAAGCGGGCAAGAAATGAGCCTCAGATCTGAATTCATTCCTCAGTGAGGTGAGAGGGGAGGAGCAGCAGGTTATGTTTCAAAGCGGAAGACGACGGTGACAACAGACGCAACGCTCAATTAGTGGCCAGGTCCCTTCGATGAGGGGCTTTGAGATGCTGTGGAGCAGGAAACTGGGTTACAAACAAAGTTAACTCTAAATGATTGAAGGATGCTTGGAGAAGAGCTAGCAGTATCACTACTGGTTACAGTGGGACAGGCTGGTAAATAATACCAGATTTATTGGAGTGGAGTAAAAAAAGCACACACACATTAGTGCATTAGCACATTAATATATGTAAACACAAACAGGACTGTTGCATATTCACACACTGAGACAAACACCTCTGACTCAATTCTCCAAAGCATCCTGCCTTGCTCTCAGATAGCTGAGTGTATTCAAGCAAAACAGGATACACACTCTGCAAACACATCCATGCACACACTTAAATCCATAAACACACCAAAGACTTGCTCAGGCTTGTCAAAAAGTGATGTTCATCGATTCTGTCTGCCAACAACAAGCATGCGGTCCCTTCTTGCATCAGCACAGGCGCTTTACTTATTTACAGCTCCATTTCAAGCACACATCACCTCCATGAAGAAGGAGAATGTTAGCATATCACTCCAAATCCACCCGAAAGGGCGAAGAAATACAGAAAAGCAGGAAAAGGCAGATAATGATCACATCTTCCATATTCATTATACCAAAAATATTTCTATAAGCACACTGCAGGAGCTGCCTCTAGGTAGGATGTGCAAGACAAATAAAGGAAAACAGAGATGTGCTTACGGAGCATTACCCGCCACAAGGTCACACTCTTCCCAAGTGAAAGGCCACGTAAATAAACAAGTCTATTCCAGTGGGGGAAACCTCAAGTCCCCGGTCTGTACATCTGAAACTCGCACATGTTTGACCCCACATGTCAGCGTGCTTTTATGTAAGTGCATGCAGCACGTGGGACAATGCTGCGGTGCTAATGAAGGCTCTCCCAGGGCAGGAGACGCAACCCTGCAATGGCCAAACAGAGCATCATTAAAAACAGACAGAATCATGCTTGTGACTTTCTCAGGTTCATTAAAAACAAGAAGACGCATAAACAAAACAAGTAAATTGGCAGAGTTCACAGAGGCCTTGGACACTCCTGACTCCCAGTCATACGTTACTTCTCTGGTGTTGCTGTTCACGCTTCGCAGAGCAAAACCAGATGCAGGTCTTAACATAGCCGTCCGGTTTTCACTACATGAATAATAGTTTTGATAGTAATGGTCATCTTACATACAATTAATCTGATGGTCCTAACAGCCTAGAAATCTAGACAAACTGTAGCAAAAGATTTTGCTCTGCAGGTCGATCTAGCCATGCTCCATTGTATCCTCAGCAGGTCTACCATTTGCCCAAACAATTTTAGGTCCCGCCAATCATAGCGCTCTTAGCACCAGAGCGGCGATGGAGAAAAACTACAAAGATGGCATCGACTCAGGAATGGTGCTCGTTTGGCGGCCTCCCTAGTTCACTGATTTCCGTAGTCATGAATATGTCACGTTGTTCGTTGCTCTGATTGGTCCTAGAGCTGTCCAATCTTGTGCGGAGACAGTTTGAAAGACAATCATAGATTCCGCTCCATGACCAAGCTCTCTCTATGGGTCGTAGCCAGACTAGACAAGTGTCACTTATGGCGCTTACACATCTGGGCCAGTATGGACCGGTTCAGGATTGGAATTTGGTTTCACATCTGGGTCATGTGTGTGTTTTCTGTTCTGAGGTGACTCTTTTTTCAGACCTCTTTCCTCGGAGGTCCGACTGGGACCAAGGTGACACTATGGACTGATTGGCCGGCTGAAATTCACACCTACCACCTCCGATTGGTGAGTAGGATCAGCCCACAGGGGCTTCCCGCATGCGCGATTCATTTTCATTCTGCTTGCTATCGAGTCAACATCAAGCACGGAGCTCCTGTCTCCAGCTCAGCGGCAGGCAGTCAGAAAAGAAGAGAGCAGAGGAGGAGAGCAGTGTGTGTGTTATGAGGAAACGCACAGCGGTGAGAGAGAACAGAGGGCAAATTAATGAAAACATGTGGTTCAGAGTCTCCAAAAGCAACACAGCTCACGCCTGCATTTGTTTATCTTATTAAGGACACCACAGACTTTTCCGTGCATCTTTTGCACCGCCCACGTGCTCGGGGATTTCTGCATTCCTGAGAAGTCGGTCAGTGCATTTACATGTGCATCAGAAAACCGAAGTGTTGCCCTAAAAAGACTGACATTGCTGTTTTTAAATGCATGTAAACACGTTAGTCTGGCTGAAGGTGAACTGGTTCTAATCGGGCTGAAGCACCAAGATAATGTGGTAGTTATCTGAATTCATTCTGCATGTAAACGGGTCAGCAGAACTGAAGTTCCGGAAGTGACGAGACCGCGGAAGTGACGAGACCGCGGAAGCTGTGCTGCAGCGTTGTTGTTGTCCATTACTTCAGCCATTGCGCATATCCTATTTCAATTCCATCTGCTTCACTCCCGCTAGAATTTGTTTACTATTTGTGTTGCTACAAGCTAACCGGATAAAAGCAGAAATGGCGCATGTCGCCACCTACTGTACTGGAGTGGAACAAACTTCATTTGAGAGGTCGATTTTCTAATGTGCATGTAAATAAAGATAAAGACTCCCAGCTTATTACCATAAGATCGAACTGGATCGACTTAGATGTTAATGCTGTGCATGTAACCACACTACGTGTGAACAAAAACCGCCTGTACGAGCCTGAACTGACATGGCCGAACCCCAACCATACTGGCCCAGATGTGTAAGCGGCTATAGTACTCTGACCAAAGTCTTTGTTTGTTAAACTGATAATACAAATGACCACCAGTTGGGTAAAAGTCAGTGAATATTTTTTAAAAGTGTTTGGAGCTGATTTGAGATGACATTAATAAAAGTCAGCCTGGATTTGGCCATTTAAAAATGTATTACTAATGCTTCAGATTTAGAAGTGTTGTGCATTTTATTGTTTCAGTAGTGAGACCATGCTTAAATAAAGATCATCTTTGGTGCATGAGAAATTTTCCATCTGTTTTCCAGCTGAGGTTTTACCAAAGGATGTGACGTGAGCTGACACCTGAATATCATCTGGGCTAATTAGAAATCTGTATCTGTAATTTGTATGCTAAAGATGCATCTTAATGTCAGGTGTGAATATAATTAGTCCCTGATATGAGATGCATTTCATGCTAGGTGTAAATCTCATTGAAGTACACCCAATTGACTTTCAAATTCTCTTCCCACTCCACTTTTTGGTGTAATTTATGTAGTGGCGCACCACAGTGAAAATCTGATATGCCTCCTAGGTTACAATAGAACATTATTTTAGAAAATATGCAAACATCTTAATCCTGAGGATGATGCTAGGTCTGCTAGGGGCTGTTCACCCTGCGGTCACCCCTTCAGACTGACAGTGTCCAGGGGTCTCAGCATGATTTCATCCTCGTGTAACCAGTAGGCCCCGGCTGCAGATTGGCATATCTATGAGCATCCTGAAGGCAGAATGCATTAGCATAACCACATGGAATTGGCCTTAAGTCGGATTTTGACAAAGAGTGACTAAAGGTGGCCGTTGGCCCATCTCTTGGACAGCTGCACATCAGTTTTGTGCCACAGAAATGCTCTGGCATGATGGGTTGATTGAAGAGAGAAAAGATCCTCTAAAAGGCACAAGACTGCACAGACCTCTTTGCCATTGCCTTTCTTTATTCTCTGCCATCTCACAGCAGGAGTTTGAACCAGCTCTACTGTAAGTCTGGTCCATGAAAGCTGGTTTCCAGCCATTTAGCATAATAGAACATTTTGCAACAAGCGGCTGTTGCAGTGACAGGGGAGCTACTTCCTCTTTCCTGTCTTAATAGGCCAGAGAAGTCCTGCTGTTCCCTTTTAGCAAAAAGAAGACACAACAGCACTGGCAGCAAAATACCTGCTGATAAACTGACATGAAAGAGTCTGAAAACATCCAGGACTTCTTTCACAAAGTCCGACAGAAAGAGTCCATCGCTCAGACAACAGCTTTCAAACTTTGGACACAAAAACACAAGCAGTGGGTCTTGTGGCTGACTCAAGAATGTGTCTCACAGCTTTCCATCCTGCTGTTGGTGGTAATGTTACGGCTGCTTGCTTCCAGTGTCCCTCCTGCTAACAGGAATTGGGTTTTTAAGCCCTGAGGTGGAGGTGTTAGTTTAAATTAGAACATTCGTTATGTGGAGGGGTTATGTTCCTCTGGATGAAAAAGATATTAACAAGATTTGTCACCTTTTTATGCTGGCATATGGAACAACCCTTTATGACAAGTTGCTAGTGAACAAATGGCTTTGACACCAAATACAAGCCAATGATAAAACACAGTGTCATGTACACGGTACTTAGGAGGTGCAGCCTCTCGCTTACTTTTACACTGTAACAAGCAGTCGTATTTCAAAGGAAACATCAGCTTTTGCTTACAGCACCAGCAGAAGGATGGCATGCATATAGCTGCTTTGAGCTGGAAAGAACAAAGAGGCTCCAAAATATTCAGTCTCAAATAAATTCCAAACCTCTCAGATAAAATAATTATGTTTGAAACAAGTTATTATGGTTCCAGCCCATAGGTCATGGTGAAAAGTTATTTAGGAATTCAACAGATAATTAATAAATGACTATCTTCCAATACAACCAAATATCATTTAAGGCTTTAGAAAGGAGCTCTTATATATAATTATTACGTTTGAGCATTGAATAGTTTGAAGTAACACAAAGCAGTTTCCTGCTCCTCCGCCCTACTGGTTGAAAGTGGAATTACAACAGTCGTGTAGCTAGCGCTAACAATGAGCTAACACTAACTAATACTAAAATAAACCATGAAGTAAAGAGATCCACCCTGTTGGACAAAAATATTATTACTTACAAGTCCAGTAACAACAAATGGTAAATGACCGGCACTTGTGTAGCGCCTTTCAGAGTCAGAGGACTCCAAAGTGCTTTACACTACAGTGCATCATTCATCCATTCACACACACATTCACACACTGATGGTGATGTGCTACAATGTAGCCACAGCTGCCCTGGGGTGAACTAACAGAGGCGAGGTTTCTGAACACTGGCGTCACCGGTCCCTCCGACCACCACCAGCAGGCAACGTGGGTTAAGTGTCTTGCCCAAGGACACAACAGCAGCATTCTCTGCTGGGAGCCGGAATCGCTGCTTCTGGGACACGCCTGAAATGTTCCACGGAACGGCCAGTTTGGATCAACCCATAGACTATAATGAATTAAATTTGAAGCAGAAACATTCTGCTACCATTCTGTGCCACTGATGCCTCCAGTGTGGATTGGGGGTAAAGGGAGATGCATTTAAAATTTTAATTTTAATTGAAAGAAGTTGTGATATTTTAGACACCAAAGTAGTTTGAATGCTGTTCTGCATAATGCTGTAGTATTATAGCATGCACGCACGCACAAAATCAGTTCTACACACTGAAGTAAGCAATAAGTAAAAGAAACGGGGGCAAAATGATAGTGCTGGGGTTGCTATGGAAACTGTCCTCTACGTCACCACAAATGAAATCTGCTCATTTGTACATCGAGACAGTTGGGTCAGAAACAGGAGAAGAAGAAGAGGGGAACTTTCTGCTTGATACACCCGGATGAACTGAGTTCCATGGAACGTGTTGAGGACAGGGACTGAAAAGTCTTTTTGTCCACCAGAGTTTATTAGGATGGTTCTTATCTTTACATCTAGCTGCTGAAAATGCATGCAATTAGCAGCTAAGCCCCGCTCGCTCCGAGTGTTGCAGCACTCGTTCAGTCTGAGCTGAAGTTGGAGTGCAGAGGCGAGTGTATGGGTTTCTGAGTGTTTTAATATGGGTGCTGGGGTGCCCGTCTGATTCTAAGACTGAAGAGCGTATCAGCAATACCTTGAGTGCTTGCTCTCCTTACTGCAGGCAAGTCACGTCCTGACGCAGACACAAACGAAAATGGAAACTCCTGTAACAGCAAGAAGCTAACAAAGAGAACAATTCAGAGGAAAGAGGCTGGGAGCCAAAGAAGGAGGCAGATCCCACAGAGAAACTCAGTGAAGGACAGAAGAGGTTTCCCTGCTTTCTCTTTCAGAGACTTGGTCGCTCAGTTGAGAACAAAAGTTTAATACAAACTGTCAGAGATGCACCAAAACTTCCACTTTACAGTCGATTCCTAACACGATCGATGATGCTTTAGTGTAAAAGAGATCATATAGAACAATGATGTGAGGAGAAAAGAAAATTTAAAGACAATAAGGTATGTAGAGAACAAAACTATAATGGTAGTAAATAGGTAGTAGATAAAGTACAGACATGATTAGAGAGATGATGGAGGAAACATCTGATGTGGTCAACACTCAACACAGCTGATACACGGACAATTCTGGGTCAGTAGAAGACAAAAAAAAAAGAAAAGTAATCCAAAATCTACTGCAGGGAGAAGTAATGCACTGCAGCACAAGCTAAATCATGTACTCTGGAGTTTAGAGCGGGGGTTGGCGTTAGGGTGTCTCGCCTTTGGGAATAATCCCGGAAAATCCTGTGAATTGGTGTGTGTGTGTGTGTGTGTGTGTGTGTGTGTGTGTGTGTGTGTGTGTGTGTGTGAGGGGGTTAATGGAGATGTGGCAGCGACTGGAACAGAAAATGAAGACAGAAGCGGATACTGGGGTGCGTGTGGAGTGAGAGGATTGTGCAGATTTATCAGGGCCTGAATCCAGGGTTCAGATGATGGAAAGAAATCAGCTCAAACTCATTTAAATGATGCTCAAAAGTATTTTCAGCTTGAAACCATCAATACTTGGGTAACATCCACTGATAAATACAGAGCTCTGCTGTCTTTAGTCCTGATCAAGACTTTTCTCCTGAAAAACCATGCTTAGAGTAACATGGCAAAATTACAGAATGCAAAGCAATTCTTGCTTTTGTTGCCATTTGGCTGGATTATTGCAATGCACTTTATGTTGGTCTCAGTCAGAAATCACTTTCTAGAGTCCAGTTGGTCTTAAATGCCAATGCCCAGCTTTTAACTGGTACCAGAAAGCGTGAACACGTCACACCCATTTTAGCATCCATTTACCAGCTTAATTTAAAATGGATAAATTATAAAAGTCTTCTTTTCCCTCTCCCCCTCTCTCTCTCTCAGATCTGTTTTTGTTAGTCATCCCAAAAACAAAGAGGAAGTTGACAAGTGGTCGATCATGTTCAGTTCCAGCCCCCAAACTGTGACATGGTCTACCCGTACATGAGACAATCTGAGTCTCTCTGTGTTTTTAAGTGTTCTCTTAAAGCTTGCTTTTTCTCACTGGTTTTAATTTCAGCACAACATATTTATTTTACAGTTATTCTATTGTTACTGTATTTGTCTGATTTTATTTATGTCATTTTGGTTCGTACGAGCTGAAGAATAGTGGTTTGATGTATTTAATATAAAAAATGGTTTATCAGATCATTTACAAATGCAACAAAGTTTATTAACAAACCATAAAGCTGGAAAGCCGCCCAGCTGCTGACTAATTAACAAATAAAAAAAACTTTCTATGAATTCTGACCAGAAATACAAGCTTTGTCCCTACTTTCAACTACAGATGAGCTAACTAAAAAGGACTTATTTATCATAAAAGCACAGTATTGCTTTTTGAAGATCAGCTTTAGAGGGGAGATAAGACACAAAAGCTGAGGTGTATTTGGTGTAAGCTGAAAAAAGCAGATTTAAAGGATAAACTTCCATCCATCCATTATCGATACCCACTTATCTATGCAGGGTTGTGGGGGGCTGGTGCCTATCTCCAGCAGTCAGTGGGCATGCAGGCAGTGGATAAACTTTCATTGCTAAAAGAAAATCTAAAACCAAACTTACTGCAGATGCTGTGTGTATATTCTGTCAGCTGTTGCAACAATGACTTTGTCCACCTTGTGTCACGTTCACGGGAGATGAAGTGTTTGTGCTTTTGCTGCTGGTTTTGTTCACTTCTATTTCAGACCATTTAAAAAGGAGAAAACCCAAAACGCTGAAATGAAATGACCCAACTAGACCGACTGAGCAGAGCGTGATGGTGGCCATGATGGTGTCTGACAGTGGAGGGATTTCATGTGTCTGTCTCCATGTCAGCATCCGTCTCTCATTTGATACTGCATTCAGCTTCTCCGGGACACACACACACACGCACACCCACCCACCCACACACACACACACACACACACACGAACAGATTATCCTGGCAGTATTTTCTCTGTCAGTGGCGCCCGGACAAACAACAGGACCTCTAATAGCTACATAATATCAGTGTTGTTGTTGATGGCACGGTGCATTGTGTGTGTGTGTGTGTGTGTGTGTGTGTGTGTGTGTGTGTGCGTGTGTGGGTGTATGTGTGTGTGTGCGTGCGTGTGTGAGAGAGAGAGTGAGAAAGGCAGAGCTAGACAGTATATTTGTGTGTGTAAACAAGCTAGCATGGCTGTGTTCGTGGACAGCTGCACCAGCTCAGGTGAGTGATGATAAGAGTCAAATGAAAGACAGCAAGGATGAGTCGCACTGGCCAGCTTAAACAAACCCAAATCAAACACATATTAAACCCACAACACTTGTGATTAGGATCTAGTCAACCAGAATAAAGAGAAAGATGTGAAAATCTCTTCAGTGTTCTGCTCTAAACACAGCTCGAGTTGTAGAATGTGGTGTATGTGAACCGTTTCTGCACTTTCTGACATTCATCATATAATGAAACTAACAAAACTTCTGATGTACACATTGGTTTAATGCCTGAACCAAAACTGTTTGGTCCAGACCCAACATTACAACACTCCAATTATTGGTGTCCCGTTATTTTGGACTCAATTAAAAAAGCTGAAAGCACTGTTCCTGTGCCTCAAACCTGGAAAAACAAAAGCGACAGACTTATTTCATGGCAGGCAGGCTGACCTGACTGATTATTAATTCCACCTAGAAGATGTTCTTCTTTTTTACATCTTCTACAAAACAACCTGTTTGCAAAGACTGAAAAGAACTGGAATGCAGCCATCAATAAATACATCTGTTTATCAATTCCACACTGATGTGCAGACTGGCCAAAAATGCTCTTCCTCCTACTTCTTTGGAATCACTCTTTGTATCATAATAATCACCTTTTTCTAACTCCTCAGGTTTGGGAAGGCAGGGGAGGTGGCTGACACGCTTAATCATCTCAGAGATTGATGTTTCTGGCTACTGTGAAGCACCGGCACAATTCTAGAATTTGTAGGCGGAAACCGGGGTTGAGACGCTGCTCTGAATGAACACACACAAACTTCATTTTAATCAGCAAAGACTTCACTCCACTAGAAGCTGCTCTCCATGATAACTCCTAGGAACTGCATTATTATGCACACCTCTGGATTTCAAACAAACACAAGGTGGACCCACCTAAACAAACATCTGACTTCCCTCGTTTGGATTTCACTGCCTGCTTCATAATCACTCCTTTTCATCACCATCTGTAGTTCACAGGGAGTGGGGGGTGAAGGGGGAGGTGAAACAGCTAAAATGTCAGCCTTGGAATATTACCACACACTGTCTGTGTTGTGTTTTAATATAAACAAGAAAATAACTGGTACTAATGAGCGGTGGGACTGGTGTGCAGGATCAGGGGAAATCTGAGCAGATGGTGCAGAGAGAGACTTGGATATAATCTCAGACAAATATATAGCTTAAAATGGTCAGTTAGATGAGCGTTAAACATGCAGGTAAACACACCGGATACGCAGACAAGGTTCTGTAGAAGCTGTTCATCTTTTTGCTTTGTTTAACTCATTGGATCAGGCAGCTCTTATACCCTACTGTGCACAACCTAGATGTGGAAAATTAAGGTCCTCTCTGCAGATGGCTTGTTGAGTTAAGGTGTGTTCTCCCATGCAAATGAATGAATGAAGCAGCATCCAGGGATTTATCTAGTCTGCACGTTTGATAATGGCTAGAATGTAAAAATGCATTTTTGTCTGTGAGAGGTACAATCATTCCAAAGAAGTACTTAATCGCCAGAAATGGTTGAATTTTATCTTCAAGAGCTCTCAAAAACCGAGCCAGAATGTAACCATGATTTCACAGACTGCTTGTTAAACCATTGCCAGTACCAGAGTGGGTTTTTTCAGAAAGATTACTTCTTTAAACCAGCACCATTCCAATGTTAAAGCCTGATATCGGGACATCCCGCCTCTGATTGGCTGGTTTCTCAGTGAACTTGCTCATGATGGAGGCCCACCCTGCAAGTTGCAAAACAGAAGGAGACAGCCATTTTTTTATGTCCCCCGAAAAAAAATTACTCTCTGAGATTCACTGTTTATTGTCTTTCATTGCCCGCCTCCCCTCAAAAAAAAAAAAAAAAAAAAAAGAAATGGGATCTCTGCCCCTGAGTCCGATCCTGCACTGGGATGTAATGTAGGCAATATGCCAATTTTGCTAGCCACCCACCCCCCTCCCTAGCTCTGTTGACCGGCTAGAGGTGCAGGCTCACGAACAAGAGGCGTTGCTTCCAGCGTAAACAAATAAATAGGGAGACTAGTTTAAGGTGCAGTACCTTTGTCAGCCTCTAGGTGCTGCTGCAGTAGAAAACAACTCTGCATTTCTGCTTTTACCTCGAAACGGTTGATGAATTTGCTTTTTTTAACACTTGGCTGCATCAAAAGTTTCAAATGCTTCTGTGTTGCATTATCTCAGAACTTCTTTGATAAGACAGCTGTTCAATCCAGCTATAATAAATGGGATTTTAAGGTAGTAATGTAGCACCTGTGCCTTCACCACTGACAGAGATTAAGTTACCTCCTGGTGCCACTTGTGCACATTTACCAAGCACTGAAATCTCTTCTATAACAGAAAGAGTTGAGATGGAAATGCTCGAGCTGCTTTAATTTACTTTGAATATTTTTGGTTTGAGGTTTTTCTTTTTCATTTTCAAACAAAAAGTCTCCAAAGATACAAAACCTTTTTTTAGCCTTGTGTTTGTTTGCATCCTATTTTACCTCATCTGGGTAGCGAGGGAACCCTGTGAGTCATCCATGATGCCTCATGATGCACTGGTCTCCTTTCTTTGAGTTAGACACACTTCCCTTTGGACAAGGCATACAAACACCAAACAATACAATGTATATGTGGCACATGAAAGGTGTAATGCCAGGGGAATTGTGATGACAGAGGATGCAGAGATACAGGGAATGATGCAAGGTGCCAGACAGTCTGGAACCAGCCCAGTGTGGAGTTGATGCTATGTGTCAAGATAGCAGCGAGGCCGAAAGAGGGATGGATTGTGTGATTGTGTTGGAGCATGAGCCCATGTAAGCCTATATGCCCGTGTGCATGCCTTAAGTTTGTAATCATGCCTTGGATCCTATAGATGCGTGTCTGGGTCAGATGCTCTCCTGACTCGGGGTCTCACCTTGCTGCAAAAAGTGACAGAAAGACGAGAGACAGAGGAGGTGGAAAAAGGAGGCAACTGGAACAAGTGAGCAAAGTGTTCTTTGGAATGAAAGGGCGAGTTATTAATCGTGGTGGTCAACAGGTTGTCATCCATTATGAAGTCAGCGCTCACTGTGTGGGTGTTAGATTCCACAGGCATGAAAACGCTGAGCTCCCACATGATACTGTTGGTAGGAATTTAGGAGAGAGGCTAAATTATTCATGACATTCTGTTTTTACTTTGGGAGTAAAGTGGAAACAGAACAGGTAAAGCTCCTCCTCTTATTGAAGTCGTGCTGCAGTGAAGAAGACCTGGCACCCGCATTATGATAGAAAACATTTACTTTTGAAAAATGGACCTGTTTGACCATATCTGCTCACTGCAACACAAGGCTCACTGAACCTCTGAGCAAGATGCCAGACTTTTCTCCCACCAGCTCTAAAATAAGGCCTTTATGTCACAGACAGTTACTCTTTGTGTGGGACGACAACAATGGAGGCAAACAATAAAAATAAAGCTCGATTTTTCATGAACTCAGATAAACTACCAGACAAAGAGGACTCTGACAGCGAAGCAGTCCGTGTCCACAAATAGAGATTCGGTGGACTGATATCAGAGAGGCTTTGTGTCAATGTGTGGAGATTTCTGGAAAATAAACGGCTGGCTTGCAACACAAAGCAGTTATGAGGTAAACAGTGGTTGTCCTGGTATGCGGTCATTTCTCAGAGTTGCCTAATGTGGGATTTTGAGGCAGGGAAAGAAAAAGTAAACTTCTGGATGGAAAGAAAGAGAAATGAGAATTAAAGAGTGAGGTAAAAAAAAAAAGCACCCAGGTTCTGCCCCGAGGGTTCGTCTCCTTGCATGAAACACCTCCCTTAGGAGGCACCCAGAAGGTTTCCAGACCAGGTGTCCATCCACCTACACTTGACTCATTCAGACGAAGGATCAGTCACTCCACTCTGAGTCCATCCTCAGAGCAAAGAAACAGAATGAAACAGCAAACATGGAGCGCATCACTCAGTCAGGTTATTGTTAAACTAAACTAAACCAGGCTGAGCTGACAGATGGTTAAAATAAAATCAGCGTTAAGATTTCATCGATTTTTCAAACTGACAATGTGTGGATACAAAGATTACGTTCACTATAGCAACAAATCCTCTTTGGTTTTCATATGAACGTTCTGTGGCAACACAGACCCTTTAAATAGAGCCGGTGACTTTTTTTTCCCAGTCAAGCCAACGAAGTATTAAAAAACCCAATAAGTGGAACAAATCTAAAGTTCTGGACAGAGTCCCTGGATAATAGAGTCTTCTGATGAGACGAGTTCCACACATGTTCTAATAAACCTGATATTAACAAATAAATTCTAATCTGTTTCACTTCTGTAGCCGAACATCAACTTTTTACTATTTCTGTTGAAATAACCACGTAATGAGAAACTGATTGCCCTGTGAAGGTTTATTAAATAATGTTGCACCGCTTTGAAATTTTGGGGATCTGTGCTGCTTTAAGATGGCAGCAATACTCTCTGGCCTTGGCTGTGCTCAGACTAGCTGTTAGCTACATCCTCTATTTCTCTTCTCACTGGCCTAGTGGTATGAGTGTCCGCTCTGAGACTGGGAGGTCGTGGGTTCAAATCCACGGTAGGGTCATACCACAGACTTTAAAAATAGGACCCAATTGTCGTTACACAATGCCTCCCTGCATGACACTCAGCATTAAGGGGTTCGATTGGGGAGTTAAACCACCAAATAATTCCCGAGCACAGCCACAGCTGCAGCTCACCGCTCCCTATGGGGATGGGTCAAACATGGAGATGTAATCTCACCAGTGTGTGATGATGACTTATAGGACTTTAACTTTAAACAATGACCATTCGGGAAGCTTTAGATAAAAGCTAAGATGAAACAATGGTCTTTAAAGTCAAAATACAAACTAGCACACATATGGGCCCTATATGGGATCTGTATGGGCAAGCCGTATGGGTCCCAACAGGGTTTGTCCACGGTTTCCATGTTGGCCCTGTGGGGATTTGCCCAGAAAGATTTTTTCCCACATAGATTTTAACGGGCCCTACATGGGTTTTCAGTAGGTTTGACTCAAATACCGGCAAACCCCTGTGGGGCTACCATGGAAACTGTGGACAAACCCTGTTGGGACCAATATGGCTTGCCCATATAGATCCCATATGGGGCCCACCTATGTGTGCTGGCTGGGGTATTGTGTCATTTACCATCTCTTTCAAGGTTTCAGTAGCTAACATCTGAATGCTAACATGTCAGATTGAACAGATAATTACAAAACCCGCCTACAGTCTTGACTTGACTGATCATCAATATGTCACACAGACTACAAATGATCTGACCGGACCTATAATAACAGCTTAATACATGCCATACTTGTTTTTTCTACTAATATCGAGCATCTTTGATACTTTACTTTATGTGTCAGTCAAAATGTATTCGTGTCAAATTTTCTCCTAACAGAAGAGATGTCGACCCTGATATTCTGAGCTGTCAAGATATGCAGAAAAACTCGAACGTTTCTTATTTGTCTCCTCTTAGTTCCACTGAGATGTAAACACTTGTATTCATTCAGTTTGCATGAGTTCACTGAAAACACCCACATACTGAGGAAGGAAGTGAGGCTCTCTCCTCTCATCAACCATGCATGACAACACTGTGGAGTGAGACCAGGTGAACGAGGAAAAACAGACGTGGGCTGCAACAAAGGTAAAGGCTAATTTAGCTGAGATGGACAGTTTTTCTCTCAGAGCACAAACAAATATTTCAGTATTCTCTACACATCTGCTTCAGGCTGGAACACAACTTAGATGGGAGAAAAAAAATTCAGATTTTTAGTTTTACAAGATTTTACTTCTCTGCAAAGAAACGAGAAAGCAAGATTTCATTCCGCCTCCTGCTCCTCTGACCTTTTATATCTAATCCCAACATAAACTCTGAGGTTCCATGTACCTGCTGGGAAAACATCTCATCTTAAAGAATCTTTTGTCAATTTGGAAAATTACAACTTCCTAGAATAAGTTTATTGGCGAATTACAACGCATTCATGGTAAGCTCATTCATCTCTGGCATTTGCATTGTGATCATGGGGATCCAGCCTGCCTGCAGCATTTGTGATCTCGACAATTTTTAAATGTCCTCACACAGACAGCACATCAGCAAACACGACGACCAACTGCAGGATGTGATAAAACTCCTGAAACTTCTGAGCTGAAATAACACGAGTACACAGAAGAAGAGCATGTAGCAGATAGTTGACCCGGTTCTCATGTCTTGTACTCTGTCCCCCTTGTTTTTCTTCACCTTACACACACACACACACGCACACACACCCAGATTAATCACTGGCCACTGCCTGCACACTGCTCTGACCAGCCTCTATCTAACAAAAGATCAGGACCAGGATACAGGTGTAATCTCACATATCTCCTTTAGCCATCACCACAAAATGAGAGATGTTCCCTCTGCAAAGTCCTCACAGCTGACTGGAGGAAGTAGTGATGGGGTGATATAAACAGTCACATCCACCTTTAAATCTACAGCTAAGAGGGGAGAGTGATAAAGATGCTTTTAAAAAGTCAACGAGTGTTTTGCTCTGTTTATTGAGCCTATAATTTGTGCATGTTTTTGTTTTGCCGGTGAGCCAAACTGATAACAACAAATTCGATTAGTCTGACTGCTAATGGGAGAATGTCACTCTGCTCTCTGCATCATGATCCCACGCACTCATTTGAACTGTGCACGACATTTACGTCTCTGACAATAATTGTCTTGCCTAGACTCAGAAATCTGTTGTTCCCGTACTGTCTAATATAATTGCAGCACAATAAACCTCAGCTGCAACTTTTAGCCGTGAAAACAGAGTGAAACACATCAATTATCATTAGGTGTGATGAAGGGAAAAAGGAACATGGGTTTCATAAGACATACATGAAGATGTTGAAGTTTAAATACCGCTTAAGTGTTTCTGACAAGTGAGCACATATTTCATCAACAACAGACATTTGCACACACACACACACACCTTCTCACACACACCAACTCACACACATTCTATTATTACCTTCATGTGTGGACAACATGCTAATGTGAATTGGTGTGTGGCATTTTTGCTAAGTTTTATGAAAGACCTGGTCATGTGGTGAAAATGATGTTATTGCAAATACGTTCAGTCACAACATTTTTTAATTATGTGATTCTCAATGTCACCACTAACTCCTCCCAAAAATGATTCTTGCACTTTCTGACGCCTGCAAACTATTTTTTTTAATTTTTATTAATATGTGAAATGCTCAGTTTCTTCTGCACTAAGTTTGGTTCAGTAACATGAAATGAACTCAGTGCATCTGACCTTTCTCAGCAGTTTGCTACACTAGTGTCAAAATAGATTGTTAAACTGCAGCTGAGACTAAAACTGTCTTTAAATGTTATTTAAATCAGTGGATCTAAAACCCTTCAGTCCTCAAAAATAAAAGTCTCAGAAATGAATGATTCCAACTTATTAAAAAGTTACAAAATATCTTTGTATTTGGCTAAAAATAATTATTAAAGTAAATTTCTATAGATTTTTTCCAACCTGGTGCTGGACAAACCACAGACAGAAAGACGAGAGACAGAACCCCGCCCAACCCCGACATTGGGAACCAATGAATTAAATGAATCTTTGCTAATTTAAGTAAAGAACAAACCCCTCCCACTGTGCAAAGACCTAGTTAGGACATCCTACTGACATGGTCTAGACTGACGGACTCAATATAAATATGATCTGCACATCCATGTGACGTTGAATGTTTGCAGGACAAGCGCCTGCAGAGCTGACATCAAATCAACATAAAAAAAACCCTAAAACTGGAGCTTTACTGGAAAAGTAAACAGTTTCATGGAGGTGTCAGGGCATTTATGGGGTAACCATTGGTAGCAAATAAAGTTCAGCAAAACAACATTTAAAACTATGACCTGCTTATAAGAGTCTCTTGAAATTTTTGCTTCAAAAATGCAAAATTACTCATTTAGTCACTTTTGACTAAATAATCTGTTTTTTTCTTTGTCTGTAATCTTTGAGGTAAAATACACAAACCCTACATCTGGCACGTCATCTAATTCATATTTAGTTGTGACAAATGTTATTAAAATCTCCTATTATTTCTTGCTCTAAAGAAGTCAAATCTAAAACATTAACTTTTATATCTATTATTTTCTTGATCAATCAAATAATTGATTAACGATTTAAACAGCTGAAACACCAGAGCTCAGTGTTTAATGCTCTCCATCATCTGCCATGCATCGGGATATTGTTACAGCATTAGAATCAGCTCATGGGAGGAACCAAACCAGCAACAGGACTACGTCTTCTCTCAGGATGTTTCATTAGGAAATAAACACTTACCTTTAGATGGCTCTGTACGCTTGGGTAGATCCAATGTGTCATAGTTTTTGTCACTTTCACCAGTCTTTCTACCTGCATTGGGGAGCGAGGAGAGAAGACGGTGTCAGGATTACACACGTTTAGACTGAAAAGGGTGATATTTGGATTTTAAAATGGATTAAAAAAACGTTGATAGAATGTGCGGATGGGTTTTAAGCATTCTCGTGAAAGGACTGGTTCATGCAACTGGTGTCTGCACTCTTACAACAGAGCATGAACAGAAACGACACAAAAACAACACTATAATAGACTCAACTTGACTACATGAACGTTCCATGACTGTGCACATGAGCTGGTATGTGTTGCAAACCCTGATGCAAACATCTCAGCACCACACATTTATAATACATAAGTCATAAATGTACGCTGTCCTCTCATACAGCAGTGTTTCTGAAGCAGCAAAGCATTATAAATAATGCAGGAGCAGAAGGAAGTGTGGATGATTGGTGACTGCCGGTTAATGGGCCGCTCACATGCATATGGACATGCCCTTGGGACAGTACAGTGAAACGGAGATGGAATGACTGATTCCTCAGCTAGGTGGAAGACACTTCCACTCACAGGGGTCAGTGATAAAAAGCATGCCCTCCTAAACACTTCCTCTTAAAAATACATTAGTAGAAGGTTTGGATTCTAGATGATCCTCTTCCATTTGTGTACTGGAGATGTTAAAAATATTCAAATTACATCAATGAATCATTTAATTGTAGATTTTAAACTGCTGCTGGTTAATATAGCCCAGTAGCTACAAGTTTAAACTCATTTCTGTTTGAAAACACTTTAAAATAGTGCCAACATCTATTAGATATAATGGGAAAAGTCTACAGTAACTCTGAACAAGTGAAAAATGACTGTGTAGCACTCACAAAATATGAATTATTGCATTGAATCACAGAGCAAAAATACAGCAATAATAATCTCTGACTCAGTAACAAGAATTTGCATGATAATACACACACACACACACACACACACACACACACACACACACACACGCACAAACACATTTATGCTTCACTGATCAGCTCTAAGGAGATATGAGCTGAATTCTGTTAGTAGTTTATTCAAATCTAAAACATTTGACTAGCTAAACACTATCTCCACTACAAACTCCATTTATCTTTAACTTATTCTAAATGATTGTGGAGGAAAAAAAACTAACTCTACCAAACTGAGAAGTTTTAAAAAGTCAAACTGATTCTAAAACCCAACCATGCTGTGGGTGTTAGGCATGACCAGGGAAACCTATGTGGAATGAATTGAAACTACAATTTTCTGAAGTCCTTGAAACTTTCTGTAGTTTCTGGAGGACACCCAAAACTATTTCTAACTGCACTCTACAGCCATGGGGGAGTAGGAGTAGAGGGAGGAGGAGAGGGGGAAGATGGAGGGGAGGAGGAGGAAGAGGAAAGGGAGGGTGGGGGCACTCACCTTGATTAAACCATTCCTCTATAGTTAGCCAAGGAAGCAGCAGCAATGCCAAAAAACACAAAGCAGGGAGAAAAGAGAAGATGCACGGTGAAAAATGTGTGTGTGTGTGCGTCAAGAAGCTGTGGTGCAATTCTTGTAAAAAGGGCTTTTCTTCAAAAAAGGCGAATAACTGAAGGCTATCACAGAGGAAACAGAGCTGGCATGAATAAGATGGCAAAGAAAGCGTGTGTGTGTGTGTGTGTGTGTGTGTGTGTGTGTGTGTGTGTGTGTGTGTGTGTGTGTGTGTGGTGTGTGTGTGTGGGGTGAACAGGGAACAGAACAGTGTTACACATAAAGGTAAATCAGAAAAGATTTTAGAGTTTCAAATAAAAACAATAGAAGAAAATATAAGGAATCAGATCTGATTGTTACTAAGGTGACAAGTAAATTAAAACCAGCACAGAGACGTCTGTATAGGAGCTTGTTCAGAGCGGATGTGTGGGAGGAACAGAACAAACGTCCGAGAAGCAGAAACAAAGGACATGTTTGTGTTTTTATCTAAATGCAACACGGAGTTAAAAACAGAGGCTGAATGTTAATCTGCTGCCAGAGCTGTTGTAACACGCTGGTGATCGTGTATTCCTGACCTCTGACCCCTGAAGTAATCAGACTACATGAGCCATCAGAGTGGCTGTCTCATTGGCTGACTGATTAATGACAGCCATTATTGTTGGACAGCATGAAGGCGTCGCCATCGTCCCAGCTGTTAGTGGGAGACGTGATTTAGAGCTTCCTACCTACAGGGTATCTGTGTCATACACGGCTAAACAACTGAAATCTCCTCATGAAGTGTTTATTCACTTTAGCCATAGTTGCTCCTCTCTTCCTCTCACCTTTGGCCTTCTTGCCTCCGAAGCAGCCAGCGTCATCCTTCTTCTTCCTCTGTGGTCCTGCTGATCCAGGAGCCTGTAGCGCTGATGGGTCCTGGAACTTCTCAGCCCCCGGTACTTCTTTGTGAACGTGGTAGGAGAGGTTCCTCATAATACAAACGCAGTTCTCAACAGACTGGGCAGAAGAAAAGTTAAAAAACATAAGCATTAGCTGCACTCTGCCATTAGACACTTAACCGAAGAACGCATTTTTACCTTGTTGTCCATATCTTTCTTCCCTACAGCGGACTGAAGAGCATGCAGCAGGGCGTCCACCAGTCCCTCACACTCCCTCAGTCTGCGCCGAGCCTCTGCCCCGTCTGAGCTCACATTTCTACAGGGAAAATATCAAAAATATCACCAGGGGCATAATGTAGCACTTCCAGTGAGTCACTTTTCTACAGATGGACCCATGCATGGTTAAACTGATAATGTTCTAAAAGTTTATTTACTAACGTTTGCATGAAATGCTGGGACATTTTTGAGATTTGAGTTCAGACCTAAAGGGCTTATTTCTCTAAACAAAAGCTGCAGAATTCCAATTATTCATATTTTTACACCAAAGCATGCTTCAAAATGTGTAAGGTGTAAGATAACATTTAAACGTTGTGAATCCTATGAATATTTATAGCTGTTCAAACAAAAGCTCCATATCAACACATCCCAAGTTTGAGGATTTTAGGGTTTAAATGCGACCCTTGATCATTATCCCTCCTGTCTGCCTCACAACCACAATGTACTCAAGCTGGATCACTTTGGAAATAATCCCTGAAAAATGATGTATACCACTTTGATTTTTTTTGAGCAAAGTGAGCCGTCATCCCTCTTCAGCAGTCAGAGCCCGGTCAGCTCCGTGAGAGCAGAGCAGCGCTGGTGCAGTCTTAGTGTGGCTGTTTGACTGGCTGTGAAAGGTAAGGCTTTAAAGAGGGTTAAAGGATAGCTGGGGCTCCCCGCTCCTCACTGGGGACTTCATTTATGATGGCTTCCAACTCACATAATCCCATTAGCTGACCCCCAGTTAGTCCTGGGGAAGGATGGCAGCCTTGCAGAGGTAAGCAGAACTCAGCTTTTTAGTGCTGTGTGGACTGAAACGCACATCACACCCAACACCGACCCACACGTGGCCGCTTCAGTTAGACAAGAAAGTCACTTACATATCACAGCAGCTTTCTGGTCAGCGTGTAATAGTATTGTAGACATCTTGGAAAATGCATTGAGCAAAATCAAGCCAATCATAGGTAGAGCAGGCAGGCAGGCAGAAGAGGCCATCCGTCAAAGCCGTCCATCTCTAAACATCAAGAAACGGTCACCACCTCCGCTGTAAACAGATCCAAAGGGCGCCCACCTTGGATTTATTTGACAGGAGTCCATTTGAAAGCTGGCAGACACTGGAGTTTTTTACTGTCAGCTGTTTTATTTTCAGAAGTCTTTCAGGGAGCAGGTGAGTTGTTCATCTGTCAGTGAGCCGCTGGTGTAATGGTTAGTTTCTTTAGAAAGACTTGTGGCCTTTAGATCCTCATGGTTATCAATCTTTTCATCACCTCTTGTTCCTTTATGCATCTAACTCAATAATACCATTAAAATGATAAAGGTTCAATTTTTATCTCAGAAGCAGGCTCAAATGAGCTGCACAAGGTTCAACTGCTGGAAATTGTGCGGGGTCTCTATGGCAACCATGAGAGTTATCCTTTATCAATCCTTCAAGTCACGAGGATGTAAGTTTAGCATTTGAGAGGACAAATTCAGTTTGAAGAGTGTAGAAGAAAACACCTTTAGGTTTAAAGCATGTAGTTTTCTTTCTCAGAGGCTAGTATTTTTTTTTCTGGTGCAAAACTTTAGGAGAAAAAAGTTTGGAATTGAACACATCATCTTTTACACTTTATAAACCCTGTCCCTTGCTCTCATTGTGTCATTTTTACAGGCTAGATGAAGGAGTGTGCGTGTGTGTGTGTGTGTGTGTGTGCGTGCGTGCGTGCGTGTGTGTGATCATGATGGTGTCTGTGGGGTCTCTGTCCTATCTGATGGACCGAGGATGTGAAGGTCACGTGGAGCCGTGCGGCCATAAGAGGACAATGAGGCGGCTGGACGGAGTAGAGCGGAGCAGGACTGATGGAGATGGATGCAGACGCTGCTGCCCTCTGCTATCACCCTGCAAGGTTAACAGCAACATTTCAGGACCATCTGTGGACCCACGTTGCTGGTATCCTTCAGGTTTTATCAGCTCTGATCCCATTTCTGGTTAAAATATTGATTCAGCTTCTTATCTAGTTATTGGTCCAATGACTCTTATAATAGCTGCCATTACATTTTAAAAAGCTAAATTTATATGTATTGTTGTAATTTTTTCACCATATTATTACTGTAGACACCAGTTATATGGGACTGTGAGTCGTATTCTTATAGCTTCTGGTTAAATGCAGCTGTCATAAAAACGTGTGTGTGTGTGTGTGTGTGTGTGTCTTTTCTATATAGCTACCCCTATTTAATCTGCCCTTGAAGCCATTTTTTCTGTAACACAAAGCCACCACTGACTTATATAATCCTGCTTGTAACAACTCAGTTATTTATATAAACAGAAAAGGAAGTTTGGTCAGTGGGAACATCATGATTATTCTTTTATTATTATTTTTATTTTAAACTTAAAAAGTAGAGGAGAGAATACTGTTTTTTCTTCTGTGAAAGGCAGGTGGTGGAAGATGCTTTTTTTGCATTTGTGTTCAAATATTTATATGACTTAGAAATAAAATGGGCCTGAAAAGTCAGAAGTTGAAGCATTTGATAAAATAAATAGTAGCTATACATTAAATGAGACTTTAAGATCTATTAAAAAAAGAGAAAGATTCACTGATTCTGGTTTTGAGGACTGATACGACTTTGTTTTGTCTTTACTGTAATAACATTTTTATTCTAACTGACATGAAAATTATGACTCTGGAATTAAAAACTACAAGAAACATCTGTTATTTCATGGGTTACAGCTTAGATGGGAAATTGACAGAAAGAACAATGTTGGATTATTTTACTGCTGCTTAGCAACGATGCATTCATGGACCAAGATAAAAAACCAAAACACTGGCTAAGACCAATTACACCCATCATGCTGAATATTGTCTGATATTTTTTGAGCACCTCCAAAACAAAAACTATTTATAGATGTAATGAATGCCATTACTATCCAGGTGATGCAGCGTACTACTGGGTAAATCAACCTATAACAAAATATTTAATGGGTATGTGATATAGCCATAACTTTGTTTTATGAATGTAGAGAAGAAATTCCAGTCTTCTTAAGTCTGTACTGGAGTTATTTTATAATACAGTAAATGCATTTAGATATAGATCACTGAGAACCACAGCAGTTATGGAGACTAGACACAACTAGCAGTAAAACCTGACATTTCACTCTCATGTCTCATTCCAAACCACCAAACACATGCAAGTGGTCTTGTCTTTTTGTTAGTAAACACCGTCTATGAGCACGCCCTTATCGACGGGTGGGGGGTGGGGTTGGGAGGGGTCATAATAAAACTATTCTTGGCTCCACTGAGCTGTAAGCTGTGTCTCTGTTGGCATCAGTAAACAGATTCTCCCTGGCATCAGCACTTCTCCCCAGTGCACAAAACCTGCGTCCAGGCAACTGTGGGCTTAGCTACAGTTACCATGGAGACACACTTTCATCAGCAGGCCAGCATCAAGGGTCACAGGAGTGAAAGAGATGGTTAGATGTGTGTGACAGCAATGAGAGAAGTGCAGGCTTTACTACATACATACATACATACACACATATATATATATATATATATATATATATATATTTATATATATATATAAATATTTATAAATAGATATATATATATATATAGAGAGAGAGAGAGAGGGAGAGAGAGAGAGAGCCACCCTGACATCTGTGACAGATGATGAAACAGTGATGAGAAACAGAAAAAAGCTGAAAAATCAGGAGTATACGATCTCTCCTTAATTTTTCTCAGATATTTCAAAGCACTTCTTTCCTGATTTATGACAAATGAGATTCCGCATGACGTTTGCACCACTGCAAGTAAGTTTCTAACTTCTCTGCAATCATTTAATTTAACAAAGAGTCAAATAGATTCTGGTTCTGATGATGTTCTGTTCTGGGTGTCAACCATTGCAGCTTCTAGAGTTGTGGATTAGAGTCTAGACGGGATCAGGCCGGCACAGGAGGAGGCAGCACATCCAAGGCATGCTAACCAACACTCCTTCTTTTACGTATTACCACCATCTGTCACTCTGACAGGAAGCCAAAATTACAGATTCAGCGGTGAAGGTGGAGGAGAGGAAATTTAGCGTGTGGAAAAAGGAAATTATTCTGAAGAAAACGAGAGGAGGATGCAATCACTGGAAAAAATAAACTAAAATTGCTACTTTTTATTTAATTGAGCAATTCATCTTTTGGCTTTGGAAGACTTTAGTTTAAAGTAGAAAAGAAATCGTCAACCATCGTAAGCAAGATGTTCAAATATGAAAATCTAAAAGACAGCGTTTACAGCAGGTTAGTCAGAATATTAAGTGGCTGTTCCCAGAACGGTGCTCGTGAAGTGAAGACACAACAAAAACAAAAATGCATCAATAGGAGTGTTTTCTGCCTGCCTCCATGACAGAGGACTGTTCTGCTGTCGTTCTGAGCTTTTACAAATAAATAAATCACACAGCGAGGAACAGAAAAACACAATTTATGTAGCCTACACAGACACATAAAAACAGAAATGTGCACTTTTCTAAAGCTGTTAAACTGAGCAAATGAAAGCTTTACTCTGTTGATCCCAGACAGTCGACTGCTGCTTATCGTGTGTGTTTTCATGCAGCGATTCTCAGCGAGCTCAGGTGAACTGCAGGTAATAGTGCATGTTATCTAAGCACACTTATTATGTCTTTAAATGGACTCGTATCTGTGAGTCTGATGTAAGTCAGGAAAATCAACTCAGTCTTTACTTTTAAAAAATTACATTTTATCATTGAACTTTGAACGTGTCCCGGGGGAGGCAGGGGACATTGAGTCCGAATGGGCCATGTTCCGTGACTCCATTGTCGAGGTGGCTGACTGTAGCTGTGGCCGCAGGGTGGTCGGTGCCTGTCGTGGCGGCAATCCCCGAACCCGCTGGTAGACACCAGTGGTTAGGGATGCTGTCAAGCAGAAGAAAGAGTCCTATCAGGTCTTTTTGGCCTGTGGGACTCCATAGGCAGCTGATAGGTACCGGCATTCGACAGTGTCCCTCAGGGGGCCCTGTGGGGGGTACTCTGGGAGTATGGGGTACCAGGCCCCTTGATACGGGCTGTTAGGTCCCTGTACGACCAGTGTCAGAGCTTGGTCCGCATTGCCGGCAGTAAGTCGGGCTCGTTTCCGGTGAGAATTGGACTCCGCCAAGGCTGCCCTTTGTCACCGATTCTGTTCATAACTTTTATGGACAGGATTTCTATGTGCAGCCAAGGTGGTGAGGGGATCCGTTTTGGTGGCCTAAGGATCAGGTCTCTGCTTTTTGCAGATGATGTGGTCCTGTTGGCTTCATCAGAACGTGATCTCTGGCTTTCGCTGGAGCAGTTCGGAGCCGGGTGTGAAGCAGCTGGGATGAGAATCAGCTCCTCTAAATCCGAGACCATGGTCTTGAGTCGGAAAAGGGTAGAATGCCTTCTCCAGGTCAGGGATGAGGTCCTGCCCCAAGTGGAGGAGTTCAAGTATCTTGGGGTCTTGTTCACGAGTGAGGGTAGGATGGAGCGTGAGATCGACAGGCGGATTGGTGCTGCGTCTGCAGTGATGCGGGCGTTGTACCGGTCTGTCGTGGTGAAGAGAGAGCTGAGCCGAAAGGCGAAGCTCTCAATTTACCGGTCGATCTACGTTCCTACCCTCACCTATGGTCATGAGCTTTGGGTAGTGACCGAAAGAACGAGATCGCGGATATAAGCGGCCAAAATGAGTTTTGTCCGCAGGGTGTCTGGGCTCTCCCTTAGAGATAGGGTGAGAAGCTCGGTCATCCGGGAGGGGCTCAGAGTAGACCCGCTGCTCCTCCACATCGAGAGGAGCCAGTTGAAGTGGCTGGATGCCTCCCTGGTGAGGTTTTCCGGGCACGTCCAACCGGGAGGAGACCCAAAGGAAGACCCAGGAAACGCTGGAGGGATTATGTCTCTCGGCTGGCCAGGGAACGCCTTGGGATTCCCCCGGAGGAGCTGGCCCAAGTGGCTGGGGAGAGGGAAGTCTGGGCCTCCCTCCTTAAGCTACTGCTGCCCCCGCGACCCGACTCCGGATAAGCGGATGAAAATGGATGGATGGACATTGAAGACGTTTTGACCAGGACACCAGTAATGTGATTTATGAATGATATCAAACAACAGTGGTGCAGGTATGAGTGTACATCAGCACAGCGGACAGCATTTATCGGATTGTCTCTCAAGCATTTCGACATGGATCAAAGCCCATCACCTTCAACTTAACCTCTTTAAAACTGAACTGCTCATCAGCTAAACCAGTCAGAGAGCACAATATTTTAATCCAAACTGAGTCCCATCAAAGGTAGCTAGAAATCTGAGTGCTGTGATTGATGACCAGCTGACCTTTAAAGATCACGTTGCCTTCATCGCTCATTGGTGCCATTTTGCATACTTAAAGCCATACTATGCAAATTTATCAGATTTTAAATCATGTTCTTGAGTCAGTATGTGCTAAAATGACCCTTTACAGGGTTAATGAAATGTCACTCAGACCCCCACCGCCCTCTGTGGCCAGAATATCGCACTTGCAACTTCAGAGTGGTGGTCCAGTCCCTGTTGGACTTAGTAAAGTGGAGCTGACATACCTGGCGCTGCAGTCTGCTTCCAGCATGTTTTAAATCATGAACACAGCTGATTTGTTTGATTTAGTGATGAACCGCTCCTGTAGACACTAATGAAGACTGAGGAGATGTTTCAGCTGTTAGATTAAGGTGTTAAAAAGACGAACGCACAGCAAGGAGATAAGTTTCACTTCTGGTTTCACTAACAAACACTAGGGGGTGCTAAAACAAGCCAAAACTGCATCCCTTTAACATAAGAAAGATCAGAATGTACCTAACATAATATATTCATCAACGCAAGGGCCCACCAACAGACACTCAAGGACAGATGGAGTAGAGACCAATTTTTTAACTACCCATCAAATGCAACAGTGTCTGTGATTGTTTGGACCAGCAACTGACCGACGTTGCTGTTTGCTTTGCTCCCATTGAACTTTTGTAACAAAAGTTTTGGTACCTCGACATCAAGCAGTTTCCTTGAGTGGATTGGTGTTTACAAGGTTTTTTTTTACTTTATTTAACAAAATAGAAACAATGACAAATTCCAATATCAACACAAGAATGTAAAATTTCTATTTCAATTCACACTTCCTTCAAGATATTTGCGTTTACAAGCTGAAGTAAATAAACTCGTCAACCAGACGTCACCGGTGTGGTAGGTGAAGCCATAGATATGTATATAAACACTAGATGGCAAAAGCGGGAGTCAAGGGCGTGGCTAAACGGCGGCCATCTTACTTCAGACAGCAGACGCTCCGCTCTCAATGGTAGCAGATGGAAGGTGAGTGAATAACTTAAACAAAAACACTCTTAACTCGATGAAATATTAATGGATTTACAAGCGGGTTGCATTATTACAAACCTTATAGCACATAGGCTTGAGACGACATACTTGCACATTTTTTAATTAACGGGCCAAATCCGTCATATTTCACAGCCACATCTCTGGCGTATATAACAAATCAAACTGTTTGAAAATCAGTTGAAAATTGAGCAAGTTAGAGTTATTTAAATAGTACATGCACCATTGACACCAATGTTACGAAAGGGGGCAGCTGTCTGAAGTAAGATGGCCGCCACGTTGCACTCCATTGGCGAACAGCGCGGGTGAGCCATCTAGTGTTTATATACATATCTATGGGTGAAGCCACCAGAAAAGGTCTACACCCTCTGTTGTCCTGGGCAGCAGTAGCTCAGGAGGTAGAGCGGGTTGTCCAGTAATTGGAGGATTGTAGGATCAATCCCAGCTCCCGGCAGAGAATGCTGCTGTTGTGTCCTTGAGCAAGACACTTAACCCACATTGCCTGCTGGTGGTGACCGGACGGACCGGTGGCGCCTGTGCTCAGCAGCCTCGCCTCTGTCAGTGTGCCCCAGGGCAGCTGTGGCTACAATGTAACTCATAATCACCAAGAATTATTTTATAAAAAGCAAGATCAGCTCTGATAGTTGTCTTGTTCGTTCCACTCCTCCTGTGTTAGCATGATAATGGTCGTTGGTGAATCTCTGAGGTGTGCAACACCCGTCCCCTCTCAGCATGAAAAGCAACTAATCTGTTTAAAAATGCATTAGTTCAGGGTCCTCTTTGGAAAATCCCAACTATTCCCAGATGATGGATCCAGCACTGCTGAGTAATTAACTTTCTCTTTGACCACCATGACTCTTCCTCCTTACCATCTGAAAGAACTTGCAGGTGGGAAAAGGGAAGTCTGCTGGAGCACATGGGTGAGAATAAACTTGTAGTAATTAGATGAAAATGGCAGAAAATTAGCTGTTAGTACTTATACTTGATAGCCGTTTGAGTCTTCACACATAAAACACTGCTTCACGGAGTATAGTTGATATATTTCCAACTTCTTATCCTAAACATAACCTAATGGGTTATGTTACGAGACACCACTGAGGAAAGGAAATTAAATGAATAACAAATTTAAATAAGTCAGAATGTTGGGGAAGCTCTTCAGTACTAACAATGAAGAGGGGTTCTCTCTAGCCTGGCAAGCCATCATATATATGTGTATATATAGTCTGGCCACGAACCATTGACGGCTCTCAGTCGTGGGGCAGGATCTACGGTTGTCTTTCAAACTGTCTGCACGCAATTGGATAGCGCTAGAACCAATCAGAGTAACGAACAATGTGACGTAATCACAGCGACGGAAAAGAGGGAGGCATTAATGGCGCCTAACATCAATGATTTCTGTCGTTTTTATATGAAAAACATGTGAATATCAGGTGTACTGGGACATTGCACTACTTTGTTTGATAAAAATAAGAAAATGCTAAGTATATCAGACAGACTTACGCACGTTGGAGTCTAAATCGTCCAATGTTGATGACAAAGCCGTTTCAAACGAACGTGGTTCCTGCGCTGCCGCCATGTTGTTTGTGTTCGCAGTCGCAGCTCTGATGTCATCGGCTACTCCCGCTCTGTGATTGGCCCAAAATATAGAGCGCTGTGATTGGCCCAACCAAAACTATAGCGAGCTGTGATTGGACAGCCACAGCAGTGGATCGGGCTGCGAGGGTTCCAATGAAGCGCAGGCTAGGTTTCTCTCTGCAAACAAATACCTATTGTAGCAGACACTAATAGCTCTTCCACACTAGCGTTGGGTCCACTCCACTCCGTGCAGCCTGTCCCAGCCTGGTCAGATTGATTACACACATCTTTCCACACATCCTTAGGAATGCAGACGTGACTGAGCACATGGGCGGTCTCCAAAATTGGTTCAAAAAATTGGTGCGAAGATATCAGTGATGTCCTGAGCGCATCTCCGAGCATGTGGGCGGGGAAAAAAGAGTGCAGAGAAGTCTGCGGTGTCTCCCTTAAATTAAACAAAGGCGGCCATGAGCAGTGTTGCTTTTGGAGACTGACTCTGATATTGCATCCTGC
The DNA here is from genome assembly GCA_006937985.1 of Aphyosemion australe. Classification (NCBI taxonomy): domain Eukaryota; kingdom Metazoa; phylum Chordata; class Actinopteri; order Cyprinodontiformes; family Nothobranchiidae; genus Aphyosemion; species Aphyosemion australe. Next base: position 1,773,053 of record SSNS01000066.1, read on the forward strand.
TTTGCTGTGTCCTGGCAGCTCAAGCCTGGCAGAGCTGTGTGTGTGTGCGTGCGTGCGTGCGTGCGTGCGTGCGTGCGTGCGTGCTCCTCACAGAGACAGAGGAAAAAAACGGCTTCGGTCAGAGGTTTGCTCAACACTATCCAGAATGATAATGAATCGCGCATGTGGGAATCCCCCACTGGCTGATTCTATCTGCCAATCGGAGGCTCCCCCTAATGGTAGGCGTGAATTTGAGCTGGCCAATCAGTTGTCAGTGGGTGTGTTGGACCAGTTCAGCCCGAAGCAAACCACCTTGGGAAGAGGGCTGAAAAAAATCCAGGCTATGCTGATGTGGACACTCGCTACCCTATCTAGGCGGGGTAGAGCCGATGCTAGTGTGGAAGTCCTATAACTCTAGGTTCTGCACTAATGCTGCAGGATGGTTAGGGTTGGGTGGTAACAAACTAACAAATCCTAAAATACAAAAGGAGTTGAAACCCTACATGCTGAATGCGGTCAAGATGTTTGCCACAAGACATAAATAGGTTTATGCTTTCCTGATGTCACAGACAAAAACCACCCAGTAATCCCACTGCAGGCAGCTCAGCATACTCTACATGCATTTAGACAGTTTGGGACATGAGGGACGCAGCATTTGCTGCATCATAAATCAATAAGGTACCTACAGAGCTTAAATCTGACCCTGACCTGTCGGCTAACAGTCTAATATGCATCACACCTGTCTGGTGCCACAACTGGCATCTTCGTCAAAACAAACATACAAGTATTTTGCTCTTGCTATTACTTGGTTAAATCCCGGACAGCCATTTAATTGTGTGCACAAACTGGAAACTCAAACTTTAACTGGAATAAATCCACCATCTGCCTCCTCAGTCATGCCTGCTGTCAGCTTCTATCCTTTCTTTCCTTTAAAACTGCTTTAGTCCAGAAGCTTCTGTTTTGCCTGAGCTCCTTATACACAATCCAGTCTTCTGTCTTTAAATAAAACAAGCCAACAGTTGTTCTGCTAAATTCTTATTTCCAATCTTTGGAAGTATTCCTTGGAATTCTTTAACAGTTTTGTATGTTTTTTCTCTTTAAATGAGGATGGGCACAGTGAGAGAGGGACTATAACTAATTATTTTTAATGCATCCCAAATGTGCCAATTATGAGTCCAAAACCCAAAAATATACAGTTTCAAATTAGACACAACAAAGGAAAGCTCCAAATCCCAGCAAATGAGAGGCTGCAAACAGCACTTGCATTTCAGGCTGATTAGGAAGAGAAAATGGTAAATATTTATAGTTTATGAGGTATAAAAGAACTTTCTGTGCATCAAAGTTTTAAACAGATAACTCTTTAAGGTCACATTGCATAAAAGTTGTTTTTTGTATGTTGGGGAATCAATAAATGTCCACATTTTTATTTGATCACTGTTTTTTCAGCTCCATCTATTATTTCATTCAGGAACTTACAAATTACAGAAATGAAATTTAAAATCCCAGCGGATTAAGAACTTATGTTTCCAAATGAGTGAACCCTACCTGAGACAGCCAGAGGTGTTTTTGAAAACCGTGGTCCACTCAGCATCGCGGGGCTTTGAGTCCTCGTTGGGTTCGTGTTCCCAACCAGAGTGGGGAATTATGACCTCATTGGTCATGGTCTGCAGGCCGTGGTTGATGATCACCATCTTCAGAGGCTCATAGGATGACAGATTCCATAAGGTTCCTGTCAAGGAACACAGACGGGAATAAAATGAAGACTGAGAGTAGAGTGTTGTGAGAGCAGAGATAAACAGGAGGACTTAGTTTATTTAGAGGAGAAAAGGTGAAGATGCAGCTAAATGAACAGCGAGGCAGGAGGAGAGGAAAAACTACACACAGAAAGTGAAAATGATGAAATTTAGTGAAAACTGTGTAGCAGACAAGCCGAGCAGCACGTTGAGCAGACTTTAATCATAAACACATTTAGGTTGGTATTAAAGGAAGCTAATGCTTCATTTCAACTCTCCATAATAACTTCATGCAGTACTGCTGCTGTATTTGCCTTGATATTAAAAAAATCATTTGTACAGTTGATGCTGTGTATGAACAGTCCTCAAAATCTCCTTTCCAGCATGTTTTAGATGTTTCTCTACTCCAACACACCTGATTTTAATCAGAGGTGATTATCAGGCTTGTGCAGAGTTTGATAAGCTGTTGAACAGTCGATTCTATCATTGAATCCAGAGTGCTGGAGCAGAGAAAACACTAAAACATGCTGGATAGGAGCCCTCAAGGACCAGGGTCTAAAAATAAACCAAAAAGATCAGATGATGACCAAAACTGGCCAGTATTCAACATGATATCCTGAATCAGTGATCCGCCAATCTATGAGTTTTTGTTCTTGATTTTTGTTATTTCAGGCCGTAAAAGCAAAAGGGAAAAAAATGACATTAAGTCCAGACCTAGCCATAACAGCTCTTAAAAAGATCAACTTTACTCATATTTTTAATACATTTGAAGTGGTTGTACTTTGGGGAAAAAAAGCTCTGCAGAGTTGATGTTAAATCTCCACATGGGCAGCAGTAGCTCAGGAGGTAGAGCGGGTTGTCCAGTAATCGGAAGGTTGCAGGTTCGATCCCGGCTCCGGCCAGAGAATGCTGCTGTGTGTCCTTGGGCAAGACACTTAACCCGCCTTGCCTGCTGGTGGTGGTTGGAGGGACTGGTGGCGCCAGTGCTCGGCAGCCTCGCGTCTGTCAGTGCGCCCCAGGGCAGCTGTAGCTACAATGTAGCTCATCCCCACCAGCGTGTGAATGTGTGTGTGAATGGGTGGATGACTGATTGTGTTGTGAAGCGCCTTGGGGGGTTGTAGAACCCTAAGAAGGCGCTATACAAATACAAGCAAAAAAATAAAAAATAAAAAATAACACAAGCCTGCAGGAGTTCTGCTGTATGGTGGAGTTGCTAATGCTAACGGTTAGCTTCTGCTAGCTGAGACGTTCTCTGCTGTTTTCTGGACGCTAAACCAACAACAGCCTTCCCCATCGTGAGTCAAGATGGGTGAGTCCATGAATGTTAAGTGACAGTGTGACGTAGATCTGTCAGGATTTTCAGATCCTAGAGTTTCACCGTCTATTTTCTATCAGAAGCTAATGCAGGAGATAGGTGGAGGAGACTATTTTCATGTTCAGCCTGCATGAAAAACTCAGAGTGATCTGAAATAATTAAAAATGTTTTTTCAGTGAAGTTGACCTTTAACCTAACAGAACTACAATTTTCAAGTTAATCATCAGTTGAAAATAAAAAGATTTATGTTGATTATAGTTCTCTGAGATACATGGGGCAAAAAAGTATTTGCCAGCCACTGATTGTGCAAGTTGATCAGAGGTCTATAATATTCATCAGGTACACTTCCAACTGTGAGAGGCAGGAAGTAAAAACGATCTAGGAAATCCCATTGTAAGATTTTTAAAGAATTTATTTGTATAACGGTTTTTAGAGGGGGAAGAATAGTGAGTTGCATCCCAAAAACACTATACCCACTCTGAAGCATGGGGGTAGAAACATTATGCTTTGGGACTGCTTTCTGCAAAGTGGACAAGACAACAAATCTATGTTCAGAAACGGATGAATGGGGCCATGTATTATGAGGTTTTGGGCAAAAAAAACCCTTTCATTAGTGAGAGCATTGAAAATGAAACATGGCTGGATATTCCAGCATGACAATGTTCCCAAAACACACCATCTGAGCAATGAAGGAGTGGCAATGTAAGAAGCATTTCAAGGTTCTGGAGTGGCCAAGCCAGTCTCCAGACCTCAATCCAATAGAGAATCTGTGGAGGGAGCTGAAAGTCTATGTTGCCCAGCGACAGCCCCAAAACATCACAGCTCTCTAGAAGATCTGCATGGAAGAAAGGGTCGCAATACCAGCTACAGTGTGTGCAAACCTGGTGAAGACCTACAGGAAACATTTGACCTCTGTCATTGCCAACCAAGGTTACATTACAAAGTACTGAGGTGAACTTTTGTTATTGACCAAATGCTTATTTTCTGCACCATTATAAATAAATAAAAATCATACAATGTGATTTCCTAGATTTCTTACATTCTGTTTCTCACAGTTAAAGTGTACCAACGATGAAAATGACAGACCTTTCATCTTTTAAATGGGACAAACTGCACAATCAGTGGCTGACAAAAACCTTTTTTGTCCCACAGTACATCTGAATAAGCCAAAGTCAATATGAACAGTTAGAAAAGTAAAAAAATTTAAAGCGGTATCAGCCCTGAAAACCAGAACCGATGCTTCTCAAAAAAGAACACCTTTATATTTTAGAAAGTCAGTGCAGGCAGGGACTTTTTTTTATTTGTCACTTTCCAAAGGAACAGCAGCTCTATTTCATACTTCTGCAAAAGCAAACAAAAAATATGTGAACTAAACTGAGCTTGGGATGTGCTCTGGAAGTTCTCACAGAAGAGTCAGGCAGACAAAGCAGAGTGGAATATTTGAAAGCGCATCCAGGCTGCCACAAAAATAAAAACACCCACTGGGCTTTAACTTAGACACATGAAAGCTGTGGCATGAGGAAACCTCCAGTTTAAGTTAAAAAACAGAAGTAAAATAAACTATTCTAGGTTTCTGTTGCAATAATCCATCCCTCAGGCATCTCTGTCTTTGGCATCATTCAGTTTCTGCTACTTTTTCACATTGCTGCATGGATTAGGTCGTAGTAATTACATCTATATTTTAAGCTTTGACACAATACGATTTGTTGGTTATTTTTTATTTAAATAGTAATCTGTTGCTGCCAGATTTAACCCAATAATTCCAATTATCTGATCTGAGTTCTGCATCTGTACCACCTCCCCCTCTTCAGCAGGATTAGTGCTTTCCTAAAAACTGAATCTGATGCATGTTTTCTGCCCTCTGGTGAAAACTACATGTACATAGGTGCTAAGTGTTGTTCTGTCATGTATAGTACTGTGCAAATGTTTTATGCTGCGTTCAGACCGGGCTTGACGTATGCGTCGCCAGCGTCAAGTTTCAATGTTAAGTCTATGGTAAGGCGCGTCAGAGCTGCTTCAACGTCCCTGCGTCGCTTTGTGAGCGTTGGGCGCGTCAAAGCTTGATACTTTTCACGCTTTTCAAGCTTTGACGCAAGCGTCAAAGCTTGCAACACTTGCAACGCAAACGTCAAGCAAGTTCAGCTAGCTGAACTTTCTGCGTCGCTTTACAAGCGTCAACCAATCAGAGCGCGAGTTGATACGCCACAGCAGAGCGAGGGAAGAAGGCGAATTCATTCAGCTATGGAGGAGAAACTGATCGTAGCTGTTTGTAACCAGCGTGAACTGTATGACCCGACCTGCTACGCCTACCGAGATCGGAATAAAAAGGACCTTGCTTGGAGGAAGGTTGCTGGAGAACTTGGCGTGTCGGGTGAGTGTTTTTTCAACGTTAACGATCCGCCATTGTTACAAACATCCGGCAACAGAGAGCCGCGCACGCGCCCTGTCCTCCCTTCCCCTCCCCGTGGGGCTGACGCAACCGTCAAAGCAAGCTGCGCCAACGCAAGCTGCGCCAACGCATACGTCTAACCCGGTGTGAACGCAGCATTAGGCAGGTGTGAAAAAAATGCTGTAAACAAAGAATGCTTTCATAAATATAAATAACGACTGTCTATTTTTATCCATTAACAACACTTCCATTTCTAAAAGCATTCTCTGTTTACAGCATTTTGTCACACCTGTCTAAAACTTTTTCACAGAACTGTACTTACATATTTTCAAATAACTCTAAGTTTTCCTATTCCAATTTTTTGAGGCAGGCATTAAACAGTTAATATGCCTCTAAAGGGTGCTGACTGTTGGTGAATTGGTGAAATCCACTTGTCAAATCACAAAAACTTACTCTCATTTAATCATTTTTATGAAAAAAAACTATTCATGCATGCCTCTTTTACTTCAAAGATCCAAAGCAATACCATCTGGGAACTTTAAGCTTTAAAATTAAACACACATTCATAAGCTCGTGCACATGCTGACACGCGCAAATGCACACGCGACTTGCACTTCTGAATGCACCAATGCAGTTGGGAACCCTTATTCAGACACCCGCAGTGCGCGAGTCCCTATTGCCCTGTAACAGCTCACATTAGCGGAGCGTGGAAAGCCGCCGTACTTCCTGGCTTCCGTTCTTAAAAAACAGTCTCTGTACATTTTCCAGACGGTCAAAATTTCCCCTGAGAAAGCCTGCTCATGCACACAGGAGGAAAAAAAGCACTAAAAATAACTCCAGACCTTTTAGCCTGGCTGTCTGTGCAGGTTTCCTGCTTCACCAACAAATCCAAAGACTGAATGAAACAAACTCATTAGAAATAATCAGCACACGGCATGTCATTTGAAGTTTGATTCAACCACTTCACTCCAACTTCATCTCATATTTAGAGACATTTTACTACATAAAATGGCATTTGTTATTCATTGCAGCATTATAGGGTCATAAAACAGCAATACACTCTTAAAATCTGCCAAAATGTGTTGGAAAAGTAACACATACTGAAATTAGATTAAGTTAGCCTCAAGGATGAATAATCAAACACCATCCTGAAATTCTGCCTTTAGGGGAAATGATCTCCAAGACCACACTGTTATACAGCTGTGTTCCTTGTTAAGTTTAAATGTCACACACCTTTAAATTCATTAACAATTTTACGAGTGTTTTCATGGAATGTTTAACTTCAGCATAAGGTTCATAAAGTTCTAACTGAACAAACTCCATTATAGGATTAATTATGTATCTGTTTACTTCTTCAATCTAATTTTAGTAAATTTGTAAGATAATAATTAAATATCTGCAGGATAATTAAAAAAAGATCTAAACAAATATTTTCTGTCACAGCTGTTTCCTCTAAAAATGTGTCCACCTAGCTCCAGTGAGCTAAGGCTATGCTACACGTAAAGCTTCAACTAATCACATTTCATCTGTTCATTTTCAGCCATAAAGACCTGCTGAGAGTAAGTAAAAAATGGCCCTGGCTCATCTGATTTCTTAACTAAATGTTCAATAAAATTTGATCAAATCTTAGCATCTCTATTTGTAGAAAATCATGTGCTTCGAATCACAATCAGCTGTCAGCTGAGCAGAAAAACAAACCGACTAATGTTTGTGTGAAATCACAAATCCATGCAGTAACCTGAAGTGTAGCAATAATTAGACAGAAATATGTGAAAGTCCCCTTCTGCTAACCCAATGATTAATCTTCTGACTGTTGTTTGGATCTAAAGAAGATACAGTGCCTTGAACCCATTGAATTCTACATATTCTGACATCTAACAACCACAAAACTAAATACTGTTATTGAGATTTTCTGATAGACCAACACAAAGTAGCACATAATTATGAAATGTAATGAAACTTTTTTGATTTATTTAAAGAAAATGAAAATGTGCACTGCTCAAGAGCGTTTACAGGAAGAACCATCACCCAGGCTTGAATGAATCATTTGAGCCCAGTGAGCTCTGTGATCTGGTACTATGACAGATAGCATAACATTCACGGCTGGCTGCTGAGCTGACAGCTTGATCACTTGGTGTCATTAGAATTAGCAGCAATCAGAGGGCAAATTTTCTAGAATGATTAAAATGTATTAAGTAAGAATAATTAATTACAAAGCCTCTAATTAATTAGATTATTAGATTAATTTTATTAATCAAGTCCCACCCCTAATATATATATATATATATATATATATATATATATATATATATACACATACACACACACTCACACACACTACATACATACATACAACTGTCTTAGAAAATTCCTTCCACACTAGGCTGCTCACTGTCACCTACAGTGTTGCAGCTGAAACACCGCTCTGGTCGGTGGAATCAGTCACCGATACACTGATCACATAAGCCAGAGGGAAGGAAAAGACATGTCTGCTGTGGCTGTGATCCATCAAGTAGGACAGCCATACAGCCACTGACAGAGTGTTATTTAGGATGACAGAGCGCTGTGGAAGTGACGATCTCCATCCTGCGTCCTGCCACTGTTTCAGGGTGGTGACTCTGGACAGGTTTTAGTCAATTTGCTGTCCCCCGGTCTGTCACAGCCTGACGCCTGAGGGGTGTCCTGCTTTCTTAAAGGCCTGAGGCATAAACTCAAACTCTCACTTAACACCTGATTTGAGGACACACCTGTGTGTCTGCTAGTTTTTTAACCTAACATAAAAGTGCATCTTAAATCCAAAATGGCACCTAACTGTAAGAAATAGATTTTTGAATGAACTTTATACGTGTGTTTTAACTTCCTTATTCAGAAGAGGTTTGTTGATCATCAGATCAGAGTGTGTTTACGATGAGAGTTTACTTCGAGCAGAAATAGAGTTGTCATCCTTGGATTTAAATATCTCATAAATAAGTCTCATTTCTTCAGCTCGCTATCTAATAAAGTGGAGATCTTCAGCACGGCCATGGAGTAAAATCCCCAGACTTCCCTACAAACTTTGATAACTAAGTCAAACGGCTTTCAAGATCTAAAAAAAAAAACTTCTCTTCCTTTCTGATTTATTAATGCTGTTTATCTCTTGAGAAAACCATTGAGGGGTAAACAGTCTGGGTGAGTTTCAAGTAAAAGAAATCCGTCAAATAAAACTTAAATCATTTGAGCTGTGCTTATGCGTGTGTTTGTTTTATTAAATAATATTCCAGTCAGAAGGTCCTTTTTGCTGCTCTCTGTCCCTGAGACTAGCGTGAGGTCGGGGAACGGGACTGAAGCTGTAGCTGAGGCTAATTGAATTTTCCAGGCACCACTGGCAGACATGTTGCTCTTCAAGCAGAGCTATTAACTTAGTTCTGCCCATTACCGTTTCCCTCCTCTCTTTCCCCTCCTCACCCCTTCTGCCATCCATCACCCTCTTGGTAGTAAAGAAGGAGGAGGCAAAGTTTAGGGATGGGCGGGGGGCACTGGAGAAGTAGGTAGGCTCACTTGATAAATAGGCAACACTTTACAATAAGGGTCGCTTTATTAACGTTACTTAGTGCATTATTAAGCATTAATAAACAAAGGTCCCTTGGGGGTTCTGCTTAGTAATGCATTACTTAATACTAACATTAAAGTGACAATGTGTAGTTTTTACCATTAATCTCTGGAAATATCCATCATAAAATGATGAATAAAATTATGTCCAATTGTTGAAAAACATTGGCGGTTTTGTAACATATAACCATAAAAATCAGGTCTAAAATACATAGAGCACAGGTCTATAGTCTCTGGTGGACGCCAAATTAGACGCCATGTTCCCTTCTACGTGAGCCAGCTGGGGGTCCTGCGCCTGCTGATGACATCACACTAGATGATTGGCTTGACGTACGACTTACAGAAGTTACGTTACCACGATGGAAAACATTTAGATGGTAAGAAACATGAATTTAATAACTGTTAAACTTTTTCCAAAACCTATGTGAAAGTACAGAATACATTTTTTATTTTGACCGAGTGGTATTGCCGTAGTTTGACGTCATCGACAGGCGCAGGACCCCGAGCAGATCCGGAACCTACACTGTCAGAAAACTAGCATCAGCATTGGATTCTCTCGATGGAATTAGCTGAAGGACTATCAAAGTCTGAGGAGTCACGCCGAGGTCGCATGCTTTCTGCTCAACAGGTAACATTTACCGTAATGATTTTTTTAAACTAGCGACAGTCGCGACGATATGGTGTAAAACTACCCTGAAATGTATGTACTGCCCCCTATTGCCAGAAAACTACACACTGTCTCTTTAAAGAAGCATGGGGCAGGATTTGTAAAAAAATAAGCATGCATGCTACTGGGTGATGAAGTGTTATAAACCAAAAGGAATGAGGCCACCCATGTATCGTGCCATTTTCTTGAACAGGCTGTTTTCTGCAAAATTTGCTGCAGCTCGGTCCTGAATTTCCCGCGCTGTCCTATGGATGTGGTGTCAATTGACACTGCTTGTGCGTTCTCGACAGCTTCAAAACAGGAAGAAAATGAATGCGGTTGATTCACCTGTGGGAATGGATTCTACCGCAACCACAAACGACCAAGCACAACTCAAAGCCCACTGACGAGTGGCACAAAGAAGGAGAAGGTTTCATCAGCGGCATCTCATGAGTCAAAACCAAATATGATAAAAGTCGGGCAGAGACCCAAATACATTGGATACACAATTTATGAATGGACACTGCTTCAGCCAGATATGTGACTGAATAAGGATGCTGACATGGCTCATTTCCTAGTGACCAAGTAAGAAAACACTATAGGTAGTGTTTAGAGCTTGATATGACAATGATATGATCTCACCGATGACTCGGAGAGATCTAGCATGCAGTAGCATTAGCTGTGATCATGCTGCAGCAGTAGCATTAGCTGCAGTTACTCGCAGCGCCGGGTGAATCGCTCGTGAGTTTTGTTTCTTCATCCTGCTCCAGGCTCCTTTAACATTAAGCAGTTGTTAATAGTTTATTAGTTTATTAATGCTTAATAATGCACTAAGTAACGTCAATAAAGGAATCCTTATTGTAAAATGTTGCCGATAAATACAAACAAATAGCAGTGTGTGTGCGCGTGTGTGTGCAGAGCTTTAAATAACTCCTAATTCCTGCACCACAAAACCTGACCTTCACCTTTCCCCAAAAATCTCTTATTGAGCTAGAGGGTGGGGATTATATTGACTGAAAAAGTTTTTCTTCTGTAATAACAGTGACAAAAATAAATAAAAATAAACGTCAAGTGCATTTTCAGGCAAGCATACACACAGTCTATGAGAGAAGTGGGGCATTTAAATACATAAATGGGACAAATTTGTTTATAATTAATGCTTTTAATTATTTCTCTTACAATAACTTGTCAGAGTAAATGCTGTGATCATCTTTTACTGTTTATGGACAGTTAGAAACAAGGTGGAGAACATGGTGAAGAGGCAGACTTCAGGAACAAAATAAGTTTTATAAAAGCTGAATGTTTGAATGTTATAAGAACTGTTATTTCCAGTGTAGAGCTGTTTCAATGGCTGATGTGTTTGCTTTACATCCAAGCAGCCATGATAGGGTGAGGAAACCCAACATAATTAGTAGATATTCCACAATATCAAAGTTGGAGTTGGAAAAAACAAGGAAAAACAGTCAAGAGTTTACTACAAGAGGAAAATGGAACTACTCTGAGCACTTCTAAAAATATAAAATACTTGTCTGCATGTCTTGTGTGTTGGAAAATAAAACCACTTGGTTCTGTCCACGTCACCCATTTCCCCCAGTAGAAAACAGAGCCCACTGTGGTTTTGCAGGAACAGCAAAAACTCTTAAACACACGAACCAGGAAAAGAGCCCATATTTAAACCTCCTGAATTATATTTAATTGCAGAATAACACTGCCAGATCCAGCCCCGTGGCTGAGGTCGTAAGCTGAGCTTGACTAGTAAAAAGCCGTTTTTTACCAGCAGCAGAACTCTGGGAGTGACCACCGCTGGATAGGGAGTAAACCAGCAGAAGACAGAGAAAAATCTCTGAGTGTGTAGATAATGAATGAAGAAGTTAAAAAAAGGAGAGACTGAGCGTGGGAGGGTTAAATAATGAGTGAGAAAGGGAAAAAACCTTCTTCCATTCCCTCCCCCTTGTCTTGTGGTGCAGGGTTATTTTTAGCTACAATAGGGAGCAACACGGTGCTGTAAAGGCAATAATTTCTGCTGCGGCACCATCATCGCTCACTGCAACATCTCTGTCACAGCAAAGGAAACACACACACACTTCTACGCTTGCATGCACACAGTTCAACAAGCATGGCAAATTCAAAGACTTTATCAGAGTAAATAATAGCCAGCACATCATCCTGGTTCATTTTTTAGGCTGTCATCCACACAGACATTGAAATTATCCAGGTAAAAACAGCAGTCAGACAATAAAACGTAGTCGGACTGCACAAATGTGACTAAAATATTTTATTTTTGTTTTATTCTTTATGTTCACTTGGCCGCAACTTCACAAGGATACTGTATCTGGGTTTAAAGTGGCTCGTTTTTCAAATGAGTGCCTTGAAAACAAATGTCCCTTTTCAGATGCCAAAGTGCAAGTGTGTGTCAGGTCAAATCAGCGGGGGTAGATTACGCACGCACACACACACACACACACACACACGTATTCCCTTGCTGACTTCCACGGGAGTAAGGAGAAGTCATCCTATCGCAGCGTCTGAATCAATAGCTTCTTTAAATGAATTAAAACATGCCATTAACTGATGCAGATAGCAGATTTTTTTTCAAAGATCAATATTTATAGGCTCTCATTTCCTGCTTACAGTACCAAAGCACGGAGGTCATTATTTGTTCTGCAGTTTGACTCAGCTGTACCCTTTGTAACATTTCAATGAGAGAGATAACTATTAACATATGGCACTATCAACAACACATAATAAGATAATATACTTAAATGAATCTCCTCTATAATTAAAATAATCACTAATTGCTGCTTTGAATGCATAGCTATCTTCCCCTTCCAGCAAAAGGGGATTCACAGTTTAGTGAAAAAATGAATCAAGTATGCCTGGGACACATAACTTATCACAGTGTAAGATGATAGATGTCAATATTGCTGAGTAGTAATGACTGAGAAAAAAAAAAGCTTCAGCTCCTTGATGTGGCGTGACTCACAGCGCCACATTGCTATGCAGAGCATGTGATTACGGAAGCCAACTGGACAGAATATATATCTGTATGTGATGGAAAGTAAGCAGCTGTGATGGGAAATGACTCGCATACTAAGGTGCTATCGGCTTCAAAGCAGAACTGGACTAAGTGGAAAAAAATTGAGAGTAATTATGAAGCAACCTGGTTAGTGGTGAAAACAGCCTACACACTCAACTGTGACCCAGCTACTTTTTATTTAACTTAAACTGAAGAAAGTAGTTAAAGTCATGCTAGAAGGTGAAAATATTGAAGTTATAGTGAGTGCACGAGTACAACTGATCTACAAAACTGCAGTAAAACATTGAGTAAAAGGCATGCCTTACTCTTCTAAAGCTTCAGTTAAGACAGAGCAAAGGTATTTCAGTATAAATGTTTTATTCTTACCAGTGATGAGCTCTCGAACCTCCATGTCGTTGGTCTTCCTGAGTAGGCGGACCAGGGCCGGGATCCCGTCACAGTTCTTGATGGCCACCTTGTTCTCATTGTCTTTCCCATAAGAGATGTTCCTCAGAGCTCCACAAGCCTTGCGGTGGACTTCTGACTTGGGATGATCCAAAAGTCCCACAAGGACTGGAATCCCCTTCAGCTGGCGCACATCCTTCTTAATCTTGTCATTTTCGTAGCACAGGTGCTGCAGGTAGGCAGCAGCGTTGGACTTGACAGGGTCGATAGGGTGGCCTAGCATGGCGATAACCTCTGGGAGATCAGGGTCCCGCCAGCGAGGGTCCTTGCGGATGCTGTCAATAGACGGCGAACGCCGGCCACCCATTCGGTCCAGACTTGCCATGCTCCCTCTCTCAGGCTGAGCCAGTGGTGCTGAATACATGCCATGGATGTAAGGGTGGCGCTCATCGATTAGTTCTGTCTCAATTTGGTCATCTGGGTACCCTCTGCAAAACAGGAGAGGACAGTTAGGACGCTTTAGAGGGATGAGATAAATGGAAGGTGACTCAGCCTTGTCTGAGAAGAATTAGAAAGCCAGAAGAAACGACTTTGAGAGAAGTCAACCAAGGTGAGACACACTGCCTAATCAAGAGAAGGTAAAGGCGAGGACAAGGTGATCTGTTTGGATCTGCTATTATCAGCTTTGTCAGGGTGACTGTGATGGCAATCCTTTGCAAGAATTGAAACGATTTGCAGCATTCAGCTTTTCATTCCTTGCAGGAGTAACACACGTGTCAAACTTCAGCAGAGTCAAAGAGAAAGTGACAAAGACATGAAAAGGTTGCAAAAAGAAAAGAATCTGGAAGTTCACAAAGCTACAATGACATAGCAACAAACAGAAAAAAAAACTTTGAGGTAAAAACCTCTGATGCTCTTCTTTATAAGGAACCATGAAAAATGATTTTGATATCTCTTCCCAAAAGGAGCAGAAAAAAGCTCCGCGACCCCCCCAGGGAGGACTACCAGCCCCAACAGCGCCTCCAGGGCTCCCTTTGCTCTGAGCTCCAAACATGCAGTTGCTAAAATGTTAATGACCAACACTCTGGGACTTCTCTGCTAGCATTACCCTCATTAGCATCACTGCTAATAGTGCTGAGGACTTAAACAGTATTGAGCTTTGCTCGTTTTTTGTGATGGAATTAAGTGGCAAAGCGTTCCACGGGGGAGTGAGGGTTTCCTTCAATGATTTGCTATTTCCAAATCCATTTAGAGTCCATTCTCTATGCTACAGACATTTTGACAGGCATCTATTTTTTTTGGAAACATGGGTGGAAATAGAGGCGCTTGATTTCTGTAACAGATTTGTTGCTGGAGAGCGGATGACTTAAGGTTTTTAATCATAGGGACAGTTCTTCACTTTCAAAGCTCACTTTGATGGTAAAGAGTCAGAGCATATACTGTACATTTTACACGAACAGTTTAAAAGATCTTTTATGATGAGATGAAGCGATGTTTGGTAGGGTTTTGTAATGAATGACGTTTTTCTCAAACTATATTTTCATTTTTGTTTCTAGCAACATTTTCACGAAAATACCAAAAACAAGCCTAATCCCTGTAATAATGATGCCATGCCTGTATGTAGTGCTATAACCCTGCCATACAAATACAGCAAAAGCAGGAGAAAGGGTGTGGGACATGCATATAAACTTAGCTAAACACAGAAAAATATAAAGATGACAATCAGAGGTGCATAGGTTCAAAACATAGGTTAAAATATATGTATCTGTTTGGATGCAAGGCTGTAATGAAAAAAAATCCCCATTCCCTATATGGACAGCACCTGAGAGTGGAACAGAATTTTGGTGGTGCAATAACGCAAACCCATCATATCCTCACCCACCACCACAATTTGACTCCTGTGTATCCTGATTACATTGATTACTCTCACCTACTTAAATGTGAGGTAGCTGCCATAAAACTATCTAAAGTCTGTTAGCAAAATATTAAAGGGGACATGTTACACAAAATTCACCTTTTGCATCCTTTTGTGCTGCCATGTGGGTCTCTGCTGCCTCTACAAACACTCTAAACATAAAAAACATCCATTCGTTTTCTGTCTGTTTGGTTTTAGGAATTAACAAGCCGTTTCAAAAAGTCCCAATTTGTGATGTCACAAATGGGGAAATTAGCATAGAACCACCTCTCACGTGCAAGAGAGCTGCTGCTCCTACAGCAGCAGCTCTACTCCGAGCCCCTCTCAGATATCAGAGCTTCTCAGCTTATAGCAGCCTGAGCGAGGTAGGGGAAGGCATGATCAGCTCTAGCTTGTTTTCTTAAAGTGACAAATACCCTGAAATGGCTCATTCTGGAAGGTACTGAAACGGTCAAGAATAAAACTACTGACACTGCTTTATTTGAGAGGGATTTTGTGCAAAAAACTTTATAAACATGTTCCAAATAGACCATACGGCTAATATAACTTCACAAAAATGTCATAATATGTCCCCTTTAACATGAAACTGAAATGCTTTATACATTTTCTGTGAAATATGTTTTTGCAGTTCTTCCTTGTACCCTCCTGGGTCTGCATCTCCCTTTGGCTTTTATTAGTTTGAATGCAGTATGCATTCAAACTATTGTTTTCCTGTTTCTCTTTATTATTAGTTTGAATGCAGTATGCATTCAAACTATTGTTTTCCTGTTTCTCTTTATTATTCTTCTTCTTCTTCTTCTTATTAGTTTGAATGCAGTATGCATTCAAACTATTGTTTTCCTGTTTCTCTTTATTATTATTCTTCTTCTTATTCTGCTTCCGTACGTTTTTTGGACCTTTT